>SNQJ01S0064457.1:0-40752 GCA_010110895.2 Picea sitchensis
ATCTATTGTGGTAATTAACAAAATATAAAAGTAATTGCTAATTGTTGAAAAAGGGTAATACTGATTCACCGCCCCCCTCTCAGTATTCCAACATGCATGGGAGTATTCCAAGATGTTTGTGTAGAATTTTGATTAGAAAATCCATAAAATTGATGAGAAGGATCTTGTGACATACTTGGTGGCCGTGGCTGCCAAGGTCACTTGGGTGCAATATTATAAAGTTCTTCTGCTACCTCATTATCTCCTTTGTAAACTGATTTTAGTTAGAGGAGTGAAGGACAATTTTATGTCTTATGATATTTTGCACAAATCCCTCAAATCTGAACACTATTTAATGGATAGCCATTTTTAGGATTCTTTTTTTTGCAATCAAGACAAAAAATAACTAAGTTTGTTGTTTCATATTTATATCTTTTCTTAGCATTAAAAGTATCAAATTAAGAATTTAATGTACCAAGAAGTTCAGTTTTGAAATTTACTAACAAGTTAATAATTTCAGCCCTACACTAATTTGGTGACTTTTGAAAGAATGTCTCTATGTCCTTTTCCAACCTTGGATTTTCCTCTGGAATACTTCCTGAACATCTCAGAAATTTGATCAAACGAAAAATATGAAATATCCCCATATCCCATGATGTTAATAACATCAATATAGTCATCCCTAATTCCCTTTAAAATTATAGTATGAACAACATCAATATTTAAAGAACTATGGTTTGATTTTTGCAAATTGTATTAAAACCTCTCTAGATAGTCCTCTAAACTCTCATCCTCTTGTTGGGCCATCCTAAAAATGTCTTATTTGGAATCTCGTGGCCTACAATAAGCTTGATATTTATTAAGGAAATTTTTCCTTGTGGTGTCCCAATATCCAATGGTGCTTTCTCCTGAGCCCATAAACCATTTTAAGGTAGTGGCAGGAAATAAATGAATCTTGTGAGCATCATCAATATATCCATATGTGCGATGTAAAATATCAAATTCAAATAAGAATGCATAAGGGTCTTCAAAGGCCATACCATAGAAATTAAGAAGAATGAAAGGTGGAATGTTTTTCATGTTTAGTTCATCACCAAATGTTGTAGGAATATCTAAGACATGAAAACCAAAAGTAACTTCTTCTTCCTCATCTCCTATCCTATCCCTTTAATCATTCAGAGCCCTTTCTCTTTCTCCTCCTTTTGGTATTATCTCTCATTATCCTCCACCTATTGGGCCTATTTCTCTTTTTCCTCCTCCTTCTGTTATTCTTTCTCGTTATCATCCACCTCTTGGATCTCTGCCTCCTATATGAGATTCTTCATCAGCCATTTTTCCCCCCCAAAAGATCCAAAATTGTTTATTTCAACCTTTTGGTGTGTCTTCTTAGACCTAAAATTATTCAACAGTTTCCTTTGTTTGTGTCTTCTTTGAGCTCTCTGCAACAATATGTTTCCATTTATTACCTGCGAGCAAGTTAGTAGTGGGGGGTTTTGTGGAGGTTTTGATGGGTGGTTTGGTGGATGATTTAGTATATGGTTGTGTAGGTGATGTAGTGGGTGGATGTGTAGATGATTTAGTAGGTAGTTTTGTGGGGGGTTTTGATTTATTCAAATCTTTTGTTTTTTCTACTACTTTTAGTTTTTTTGAGACATATGAAACGACTTCTTTTGTTGATTTAACAAACCTACCTTTATTGTCTCTAATCCTATTTGATTTATTCATGCAAATAACACATGACTAGGAATTGTGCATACTCACTAAAGTGAATGTGCAGGTTCTTACCTCTCATCTTACCATTTTCACTCCTCCTTGTCCTAAATGTGTGAACAACCAAAATGAAAGAAACAGTCTAAGGACCTAATAAAATCAGAAAACTTGCAAGACGAAAAATATGAAATTTGCAAAAAGAAAAAGCAAGAAACTTAAAAAGAATAAACACTTGTGACTTCCAAATCCATTTCCTTGACACATCCCCGACAACGACACCAAAATGTTAGGTATTTTATTTGTAGTTTAATTAACTAATTTATGAAACATTTATCTATCAAACCAAGGTAAGTAGACTTATGAGGTATCGAAACTATGTATGCAGAACTAGCTTGGTAGTCACTTAATATTCCTATGGGAAAAGTAAATCTATTGAAAACTTGAAGCAAGAAGGTTCAAAATATGACTTAGAGATTAAGAGTTATTCTCTTGATTAAAGGGACTTTTTTAACCTTCAATTGGTTGAACCACCAATTCAATTGAAAACACTAGGTGTAGATCTATACTCATTCTCTGTTTCAGTCAAATAGAGTAAAGTCGAGTGAGTCACCCTAAGTTATGAGTCATTGTCTGATTCCAAACTTAATGAAAAGTACAAGAAAGTAATGCTTTGTAATGGAATGATAAATTAACCTAACACACATGTCAAATGAAATTTACTCACTATGATAATCTTTGTTCAAACCTAACTATTAAATTCATAAATTATGTGTAATTAAAGAATTTACAACATTTTCTGCAATTCTAGACAATTACAGGAATTACTACGTACAGTTGATTTCCTGCAATTTGTGACGATTACTGGAATTCCTATGTGTACATAATTTTTCTTGCAAATTTGGAAAGTTACAAGAATTGCTCTATGTATGGAAGAAATTACAGCAACTGGTCTTCGACTACAAGAACGGTAGAAATGATATGAATTTACAAACACAAGTTAATTCTACTGAAATAATTGAACAAAAAAACAAAAACATACCAGGGGGACCTCTTGGGATATGTTTCCTAATAAAACTCAAAAGTCCAAGAACACTTTAACACCATAAATTGATCATAAAACTCTATCTTGTATTCAATAACTATCAAAGTTACAGGTTACAACAATAACTCTTCAAGAGTAATGTTCCAAAATCCTCACTAACATATTACATTCACTAACTGGTATCTTTATATAATATTACATGATCAGTTTGAGTATCTATAGGATAGTATTTGGTTCCACTTTTGGTGAAGAGGTTACAAACATATCTCATTCTAAGCCTAAGAGATAGGGGACCTATGATTTCTAAAGTTGTTGACTTGATTTGCTTTATTGGGAAATCAACTAAGATCCATCTATCTTTGAGCCTTGGGATTTTTGAACAAAATTATAGGTCCTTCCATGATTTCCTGTAGATTTTCTTATTTCTATTGTTGTTGAATGAATGCTTGAATTTGAGGTGGTGAGCTGATGGAATATAGAAAGAATTGACATGTCACCACCATAAGAAGCTTCCAAGTGTTCTCTTTGACTTTGATGGAGCATCTTCATGTTGAACTTGGACTCATCATACGCGAAATACCTGTAAAATATGCAATGCTGGTAATTCAATGAGTAAAATGACTTTTGACTATGTTAAAAACCAAAATCGAGAATTTTCAACCAAGAACAACTTTTTACCTTTATTATGCATATTATGCCATTATGCTAGTGGAAATGGTCAAAATGGAAAGGTTCTTAAAAAAAAATGAGGGTGGATTGCTTGGTTGAAAGGGTAAAAAGGGAATCAAAACTGGCACCCAACTGAATGGATATTCCTTGAAGAGATGGTCGCGCTCATGGAATTTTTGATAGCAGAAAGGGATGTGATCATAGTTAATCGTTTCGATCTAGTCTATATATTGGTATTCTAGATAGATGGAAATCCGAAGGGGTTTGGATATGTTCATGTAGACTCAGATTCATGCATAAGAGGTATATCTCCTTTGTCTGGTAACCTCCACTACTTTGTCATATATGTCCAATGTATTCCCTCCAAGATTTCTTCTAGCCAAAACTATTGAGGAAGAAAATATAGTTGGATCTAGATAGGGGCATGGGTGAAATATTCCTTCTCTGGACTGAAACGTTCAGTCCAAAACCTCAAGTATATCCCATCCAAATTGAATAAATATGGCCTGTTTTCAAAGACTTAGTCTCGATCTTCCATGTTGTGGAAGGTCGTGGTGAAGAAACCCTTGGATCCCAACTAAAGGTCAAAATGACCCTTGGGTGTCCACCAAAATTTGATCCATATTACTATATCCATTTATGAGGGCTATAATCCCATAAAATTTCTAATAAGAGCATGATATTTCATGTATTGGGTGTGTTCCCCCAACCAATTTGATGTAATCATGTACCTTGGTGTAGTAAAAGCTTGTAGAAGGCATTCGTTGGCTCCCAATCCTAAGCCACATGTTGGGTTGTTATATTATTTGCAGTGAAAGTCTAGTTAAGGTTGATCGAATGAAATTCGAATTCAAAGTTCGAGGTGGTTCGAATGGGTAAAGATGAAGTTGAAGTAATCAACAACAAGTCGAAGGTCAATGTGTTTCGACCGGATAAAGACGAAGACGAAGACATCGATAGCAAGTCGAAGGTCGAGGTGGATTGACTGGGTAAATTCGAATAAGTCAACTTAAAATAGGTTTACGGTGGATTGACTGGGTAAATTCGAATAAGTAAACTTAAAATAGGTTTACAAGAGGGCGTGTGGCGACTGACTGAAGACCGAATGAAGGATGAATGGTATTCGATGGTAATCTGACTGTAACAGAATCTTGAGATTCACGGGATTTGTAACCAATGATTTGCATGGATCTGTAACCATTTTTGGGTGCCTTTTCTTTAAGGTTTTTCCTATTGTAAATCCTATAAATAAGACGTGTTGTAATTTTGTAAAATCTAATGAATCAATATTTAGATGATGAATGGCTAATCGCTAAGATTATGTAATAGTAGAGGTTGTTGGTCATGCAGATGTAAGTCGAATTGGCTACATGGTTGTTCTTGTGTAAGAAAGAGGGTATGATGTCGATTGTGTCTTAGGTGTAGACCAATTTTAGACATGTAAACTTTTATTCTGAATGAATAAGACAACAAGGAGCAGAACACTCAAGGAATGTTGGTTTTCTCAGTTTGGGTTTCCGGGGTAAAATCTTTGTGTACTATGTGTTTGTTTTGTCATTTACTTTCTTATTTAAGATAAATCTCTCTTCCTTTCTTTTGCTAGGTTTAGTGTTGAAGTGTGTCTCTTTTCCTAACATGTCATATCAGAGATTGGTTTAACAACCTTGGATATGAGCTAAGCTCTTGGTTTAGTAAGAGTCGACAGTTATAAATCTTTAAAGAATTGTGTTAAAGAATGGCAAGCAACTCGAGAATAGAGATTGAAAATTCAATGGCTAGAATTTAGAGCTTTGGAAGCTTAAACTTGAACATCTCCTTATAGATTGAGAATAATGGACAACAATCTGTCCAAGTACCATGCCTACATGTATGTCGAAGGAATAATGGGAGAAAATCGAGAGAAGAGAAAGGAGTATGATTTGACTTTGTCTTGTATATTTGGTACTACTGAATGTCTTAGGTGAAGATTTGGCTAAGAAAGTGTGGGACAAGTTGGGAAGATTGTACCATTCAAAATATATGGTAAATAAGTTGTCTCTTAGAAATAAACTATATCTTATGAGGATGAGTGATGGAAATTTAGTGATTGAGCATTTAAATTTGTTTAATACCATTATAAGCCAGTTATCTTCTGTGGATATTAAAATCATCGAGGAGGAGAAATGTATTAGCCTATTGTGCTCTTTTCTAGACTCTTGGGATAGCTTAGTCATGGCTGTATGGAGTAATAAAACCGCATTAGCGCTAGAGGACGTGGTTGCATCTCTACTATCAAAAGAAAAGAGAAGGAAAAACATTGAAGGACTGAACAAAGATGCTTTAGTGGTGAGAGATCAATCGATTGACAGAGATAAAGGAAAATTCTTCAATAGAAAGTCTCAGTCGAATGGTAGATATAAATCCTCGGTTCAGTCGACAAGAATATGTTGTAAATGCGGTAAAGTTGGGCATTACAAAAAGGATTACAATTCGAAGGAAATGGAAGTTAGTACATGATGTGATGAGAAGCAGTCGACTGAGAGAAACGTGACTCCAGATAAGGGAGGTTGTAACGTACCTAACATCCCACAAGACGGGCACACTAAATTTGAGTCCCCTTCTAGAAATAATTCAACTTATGATACATTCTTGATTAATAAAGACAGATGAAATGTTCACATGCATATATCAAAATTCTACTATAACATAAAGGAAATGAACCATATGTAATGCACCTCAATAACTAGCAAGCATGCATATTCTAAATATTGAATTCAAAGATAAATAAATACACAATAGAATAAATCATACACAAGTAAATAACCATAACATAGAGCACTTATCTTTTCTGAAAACAAGACACCAACTGGCTGCAGACCAAGGACATTCCACCCAACTGTAGACACTTCTTTTCCAAGTCTCATCAATAGTGTCACCCCCGACCTAGGGTTATGAATCCACAAGGATGGTTCTAGAGTGTCACTTGACTTCCCAAACTAGTCAATACTCAATCTCTCATAGGATTCTCAGTACCCATAGCAATCCAAAGTACACCAACTCTCTTCTACCCAGCCTGCACAACCCAAGAGAATGGACCCCCTTCTCTGCCATACAGTCCCTCGGGTTGTCCATCTCCTTCCAGGGCTCTAGTGCAGCTGGTCTAGAATCTCCATGCTGGGACTCTATGGACTTGCACATGTGAGAAAAATTGAGCACATACCAAATAATCTCAGACATGCAAGCCTTAATTCATGGTTGGAATACACGAGCAGTCTCTACAATCAACAAATACCACGTCTGCTCTTCAACAGTTCGTTTTCCTTTCCCAATCCAAGACACACATGAGGAAAGATGAGTGGGTGAAAGGATGAAATATGTGAATAGTGAGAAATTGAGTGAGTGAATGGTGAGTGAAGAAGAAGAAACCAACAGAATAACCCCCACCCTAGACCAAATATGGGTTTAATTAATTATTGGAATCAAGGAACCACTTGCCTTCCTCCCAAGAAGCTCACATAACTATTATTCTCCATTAAAAAAAATGGCTAAAAAAAATATAAAATAAACACTTATCCCCTTAATCCTCCTCTATTATTTAATCATAGCCCCCTATAACTCTTGTCCTAGTCCGTCTAGCAACCAGTGATGTGTTTTATATTAATAATGATCAAAACATTACATTTCCTAGGTACATTGGCCTCTTAATAATTGTTTAGGAACTTTGGCCTTTCATAACTTAACAAAAAACAATATTTAATGTGGGGCTCAAAACTCGGGGTGTTACATCCCCTTCCCCCTTATTTTTTCACTGTCATCAGTGCATGTACAAAACATAGATCACAATATCAAAATTTATTCAAAAAGTTGTGGGTACTCTGCCCACATGGCATCTTCATGATCCCAGGTAGCATCTTCAAGACCGTAGCAGGTCCACTGGACTTTTACCAGCTCTATAACTCGATTCCGGAGCATTTTGACTTTTCTGTTCAATATTTGCGTTCGTTGGACCTTAAAGTCTCCCTCTGTCTCTACCTGAATAAGATTCCAATCAATAACATGGTTATGATCATGTACACATTTTTTTAGCAAAGAGACATGAAATACATTATGCACATTCATGGAAGCAGGCAATGCAAACATGCATGCAATTGGCCCCATCTTGTCCAATATCTCAAATGGACCACATAATCTAGATGCTAGCTGTGTACAACTACCCAAATTTAAAGAGATATTCTTGGGCTTCACTTTTAAAAGCACATGCTCCCCTACTTTAAATTCTCTAGTTGTCTTGTTCTTATCTGCATAAATTTTTTGTCTATCTTGTGTTGCCTTTAGATTCTGCTTGATTATAACCATCTGGTCTTCCATATCCTTGAGAAATTCTGGCCCAAGTACCACTCTTTTTGTTGGGTTGTCCCAACTTATTGGAGTATTGCATTTCCTTCCATACAACGCTTCAAATGGGATCATTTTCAATGAATCTTGATACCCATTATTATAGTAAATCTCAACCAAGTGCAAGTAATCTTCCCACTTAGATGGCTTATCCATCACATACATTCTCAACATGTCTTCAATTACTTGATTGACTCTCTCTGTCTACCCATCTGACTGTGGATGGTATGTTGTGATCATGTTCATATTTGTACCAAATCCTTTAAATAATCCCCTCCGGAAATTTTAAGTAAACTTTGTATCTCTGTCTGAGACAATTGCCTTAGGTATCCCATGCAACCTAGCAATTTATTTCATGTAAATTTCTAGAATATTGGCTGTTGTATGAGTTATTTTTATAGGAAGAAAATGAGAAACCCTTGTCAATTTATCAACCACTACCATGATTGAATCATGTTGTCTTGCTATCCTGGGCAATTTTGTTATAAATTCAATGGTTACCACTTCCCATTTCTTCTTTGGAATTGGTAATTGTTGTCGCAAACCCGCTGGGTGCCTATGGCCATCCTTCACTCTCTGACATTCCATACATCTGGCGATGTAATCAGAAACATCCTTTTTCATTCCCAGCCAAACGAATTGGCTTCTTATTGCTGCAAATTTTTTTTGGTAACCGGGATGTCCGGCATATGGAACATTATGGTTTTCTTTTAATACCAAATTCCTAAGTTCTCCAGAACTAGGAACATAAATTCTATTTTTATGCATAATTAATCCATCTTCCTTCATCTGATACTCTTTTATTTTCTATTGTACATATCCTTGTTGTAATCTTTCCTTTACCTGTAGGTAATGTTGATCTGTGACAACAACATCTAAATTTTTTCTCTTTAAATCTGGCTGATGCATACTAACAGTTGTAGGATGCATGAGATGTATTCTTCTACTAAGTGCATCAACAACTTTATTTTCTTTTCCTTTGATATGCTTGATATCAAAATAGTATTCACTTAAAAATTACAGTCATCTTGTCTACTTGGCATTCAAAGTTGGTTGTTCAAAAATATACTTCAGACCATTGTGGTCTATTCTTAATTCAAATATTTTTCACATGAGGTAATTCCTCAATATATTCAATGTGTGAACAATGGCACTGAGTTCCAAGTCATGTGTGGCATAGTTCCTCTCATGTTCTTTAATCTTTTTGGACTCATAACCAATGACATGTCCATTTTGAGTGAGGACTCCACCAAGCCCTTACATGCATTTGTACATACCACAAAACTTTCATTTGGGTCAACAATATTTAAAACATGTGCACTATTAAGTAATTATTTCAACATATTAAAGTTCTCCTCACACTCAGATGCCCATTCAAATTTAATTCCCTTCTTTTTCAAAGAAGTGAAGGGATGCGCAATCTTAAGAACCCTACTATAAATATTCTGCAGTAACCAACTAACCCCATAAAAGATCTGATTTCTAAAACATTCTTGGGTGTTGGCCATCCTCTAATGTCTTCAATCTTCTTTGGATCTACTGCTATACCCTGCTATGAAATAATGTGCCCCAAGTAATGGATCCGCTCTCTATAAAAATAACACTTACTCAAATTGGCATACAACTGATGTTCCCTCAGCACTTGCAATACCAATCTTAGGTGATGTTCATGATCTTCTTCTGACTTAGAATAGACAAGTATGTCGTCCAATAATACTATGAAAAAATTATCCAAATAATCTCTCAATATGACATTCATTAAGCACATAAAGACAACTGGTGCATTGGACAATACAAATGGCACCACTACAAATTCGTAATGCCCATACCTAGTTCTAAAGGTTCTATTATGGATGTCATCTTCCTTGATTATTACCTGATGGTATCTCGATCTCAAGTCTATCTTTGAAAATATATTTGCCCCTCTTAGCTGATCAAAGAGGTCATCAATTCTGGGTAGTGGGTACTTGTTCTTCACAATGGATTTATTAAGCTGTCAAAAGTCAATACACAACCTCAAAGTTCCATCTTTCTTTTTAACAAAAAGTATTGGTGCTCCCCAAGGTGAAACACTTGGACGTATGTACCCTTTCTTCAACAATTCTTCCAACTGCATCTGTAATTCTTTTAATTTTGGTGTGCTCATTATGTAAGGTTTTTTTGACACTGGGGCAGCTCCTGGCCCTAAATCAATAGATAAATCTATCTCCCTTTTTGGTGGAAACCCTGGTATTTTTTGGAACACATATTCAAATTATTATAGTACCGACAATTCTTCAAGGCTTGGACCCTTTGTCCTTTTTGGACCCTCCACATGGGCTGCATACAATTGACATCCTTTTCTGAAACATCTCTTCAACAGTAAGGATGAAATATCCCTTATAGAGATGGGTCTTGGAACTCCTTTCACAGTGCTATGTTTTCCATCTCCATCAAGACATGTAAATGTCTTGCTATGACAATTTAGGAAAGCACGATTCTTTTACAACCAATCCATTCCAATTACAATGTCAAAAGAACCCAATGGTATAATATTTAGATCAACATTAGTATTCACACCATTAAGATTTATGGAACAACCTCTGACCATATCATGGATTCTCCTTTTGGCTCTAGTGGCTAGCTGAACCAAACTTGATTTTCTAAACTTACTTTTGTCCAAATGTAATCTATCCACTATTTTAGGATCAATGTAACAATGAATTGCTCCTGAATCAATTAAAATAGCAATAGGCTGATTTATGATCTTACCTTCCACCTCGATCATATTGGATTGGTACTCTGATTGTTGATCATCTAAGGCTGCATAAATCCTACTCATGTCTTCTACTGTTGTAGCATCTTGGATGTTGTGCATGGTCTTCACTTTGTCCTTTCTGTGAGGGAAATCCTTGTACAAGTGGTATTCTTTGCATCCCCAACATTGGATTGGTGGTCTTCCCATTTTTGCCAAGGAGTCTTCTTTCTTAGATTCATCCTTAGCATACTGGTCTTGATGATTTTTATTAGGTTCATTTATGTTGAAAGGAGTTTTGAATCCCTTCTTCCTCAGATCAAACTTCTCCTTCTTCTTATCCTTCCAATATTTCTGCAAAGACTCTATGCCCTAGCCTTGCTCATTTAGGTACTTAGCCTTCCTAATGGTCTCAGTCAAGGTCTTGGGATCATCATACCGAATCCTTTATTTATAAAAGGATGGAAGTCCACTCAAAAACCTTTGTATTTTCACCTTCTCATCATTTATAAACCCCACATACTTTAACAGCCCTAAGAAATTCTTCTCATACTCTACCATGGTTGCACTTCCTAGCCTAAGTTCAAATAAATCTTGCATTTTCTTGTCATAGAATTTCTCTGAGAGGTACTCCTTCTAAAAATACTTCTTGAATTGCTTCCAAGTGATCCTATTCTCATTAATGTGTTCAACCTTCTTTAGTTGGTCCCACCGCATTGCAACTTTCCCATGTAAATGGTAAGTGAAAATTATGGATTCTAGGTTTGATGAATAGTTATGCAATTTAAAACATATCATGATTCCAAGAAACCATACCTCAACATCATATTCCCTTTCCCTTTCACCATCAAAGGATGGTGGCTTAAGCTTCCTCAACTCTCCTTGCAAACTGTGCACGTCATGCCTTCTTGTTTGGTGCCTAAAAAGAGACACCTCTGGACTACTTATGGAGTCTTCAGATGCATAATAACTTCTTGTTGAGTAGGGAGGTGAGTGGTTTCTATGAGTTCTGCTAGCACTTCTTGAATAACCAACTTTCTTGTGGTTATATCTTCTTTCCTGATACTTGCCTTCTTCCTCTTGTTTTGAGTTTGATCCCCTCTTTGTTTTCCTCTACAACTGATTTAAGCTCTACATCACTTGAGCATTTATCTGCTTTTTTTCTCTCATTAGCCTTTCATTGTCTTCTTTGTAGATTTTCACTTCTGTTTTCAGGCTTCTCATAGTCTATATCAATGTTTCTTGCTCCCCTCTGGCCTTGTGTCCGTTGGATTCTGTCTCTGCATTACCAACTTTGATATTATGACCTTTGGCCTCTTTATCATGGCTGTAAGCTCCCTCTCCTTCCATTTCTCAAATATACATTCTTATACTGAACTGATACGTTTACGTCCCCTAATTATTCAAAATGTGCAAACGACCATTTTGTTAGAATTAAGCATATGATAAACAAAATTTTCCAAACAATGCTACATGTCCTTTTTCTTCTCAATTAATTAATAATATATGATCACTCTCCATATTATAACACTTCCATGTTATCCTTTAGCTAGTACAAAATTCAAATTCTGCACAGGCACTTCCCTCAAACCATGCCACCAGGTGACCACGACTCGAAACTGCGGGCTTAATCCTTCCTTAGTGCCTCACTCTGTGCTCTTCCATACGGGAGCTTGCACAAAAAACTTAACCGAGGGATGGGTTACCTCCCAAGCCCTTTTTTCCTTATCATGATATCGACGTTGGGATGAATTCCTCCAGACTTTGGTCTTTGACTATTCTCCGTTGTCAACTTCCAATTTCTCTTGGAGCTACACTTCACCGAAGTATTCACTAACTCCACCAACAAGAATCAGACAGTTGAGACTTGATCTGCCGTTGAATGGAAGGCCTCGCCCCCAACTGGAGGCTTCAACAAAAATCAAGAGTTGTGACTTAATAAAATATTGTTATGGATGACTCTTAACTAATTCAAAATTTTGACGCTCCAGGGCTCCGTGACATTCAGTTCCTGTGTCTCTCAATTCCCCCGGAGTGAAAATCCTATGAATTGATTACCCTGCTCCTCCTGCTGCTTGATCCAACGGTTAAGAAAGGTCCCGAATGGATCTTATATTGACGATCCATGTGCCTTCACAACTTTGGGCTTCGACACTTTTCACTGGTAGAAACTTGGACACCCTCGGAGTCACATACTCTCGGAGATGACACAACATATTGACGTCACCTAGGGTGACATGGACCCATGGAACGTGTGTCACGTGTCACCAAAAAATAAATATCAGGGTTCAAAAGGTGTTGAATCTAGGTGACACATGTCCCCACATAGCTCCCTTCCATGTGGCACAAGACACGTCATCAATCAAATTCGAGACTCTAGAGCTTTGGGCTTCAGAGGTTTCCTGAGTCCAACACATGCTACCTCCTGGATAGCTGAACACCGAACTAAAATTGATGGATCACACTCCTCCCACAACCAACAGATCACACTCCTCCCACAACCAATGGTTTTGATTAACTCTGGGCTTCGGGTTTCGAGGCTTCTCACTCTAGACGACCCCCACACTCTCGATCTATCGAACGCCGAAGTGTCGAGGTTATGAAGCTCCAAAACTCCACTATCCTTCCACCCTTATTTTATCCAATGGTCGGCATACTTCCGAAGTCCTTCCCTCGATCTAACTTTCAACGAGACTTCTACACTCTAGAACTTTGGGTTATAGCAGTTCATCAAAGTTTAAAACTCCCGGATTGAAAACTCTTGAAGTGGTAAATGTCGACTAACCACGATCAACGGTGGGGATCCCTCTGTGCCTCCCATTAGATCTGATAGATGATGGGGCTTCACAACTCTGGCCTTCAGCAGTTTAGGCCTTGCCTGCCTACCAAGATCGTCGAAGCAACTAAGTTTTGAAGTTATTCCTTTCCTGCTTGGCTTTGATTGACGACTGACGATCGATCAGCCAGATCTGATGGATGGGACTTAATTCTTATCCAACCTCCTATTTGCCTCCATCGAATGAACCTTTCTCACCTTCCCTCTGATCCAACGATCTGAATCTCCCTTGATCCCATGGTGGTGATCCCTCTTGGGTTCAAAAGGGACGGTCACGATCCCACGATCCCTTACAAAGGAGCTCTGACGTTCTGGATTTTGCGCGGACTCTACAATGCCATTCCTCTTGAGATTTACAATTTCAAGGTCATAATCGATCTTAACCACAAGACTCTGACCAATAGATCTGGTCCAATTTTTCAAGTTGTGGCTCTGATACCAATTTGTAACATATCCAACCTCCCACAGGTCGGGCACGCTAACTTCGATTCTTCTTGTGGAACTAATTCAACTTTTGATACATTCTTGATTAATAAATACACATGAAATGTTCACATGCATAGATCAAGATTCTACTATAACATAAAGGAAATGAACCATATGTCATGCACAAAAATAACCGACAAGCATGCATATTCTAAATATTGAATTCAAATATAAATAAATACATGGCGAAATAAATCATACACAGGTAAATAACCGTAACATAGAGCACTTATCTTTTCTAAAAACACGACACTAATTGGCTGCAGACCAAGGAAATTCCACCCAACCATAGACACTATTGTTCCAAGTCTCAACAATAGTGTCACCCCTGAGCTAGGGCTATGAATCCACAAGGATGGTTCCAGAGTGTCACTTGGCTTCCCAAACCAACCAGTACTCAAGCTCTCATAGGCTTCTCTGTACCCACAAAAATCCAAAGTACACTAACTCTCTTCTACCCAACCTGCACAACCCAAGAGAACGGACCCCCTTCTCTGCCACACAGTCCCTTAGGTTGTCCATCTCCTTCCAGGGTGTTATCACCATAATAATTTTCAGATCAGGATCCAAATTTTGAAAATTTAGTGAAATGCTATATCACTGTGGAAGTATGATAGTTTGGGGGACCGAGCTATATCTAGCGGCTTATAGACAAATATAGAGAAGGCACAAACGGTATAACTCGACGGACCGTCGATCTTGAAGAAGCCTGGATCAATGGCTAAGGCACATATCGGAAAATGAAGTAGCGCAAAAGATAATTATTCGAAGGCGGGCTGGGGAAACCATTATGGTTTCATTCGTGGACACGTGGCAACACCAGAGGTACATCGTGGTGAAAAGCAGTCTGCTCAAAACCGTTTTTTCCAACTCCCGATATTGGAAGTTGATGGTGTTATCACCTGCTGATTTGCATTTCATTTTTCCAAAGCAGCTTGTCCTTGTGTTATTTTTCCACTCAGATTTTCAAATTTTATCACCAACTCCATCAATCTCCCATCACCTAAATCTTTCACCCAATTGATCATCCAAAATAGTCCTGTACTCCATGAGTAAAAAATTGGAAAATATCTCAAGCCTATACCTAGCCTATATTCCTATCTAAACCCCTTAGTTCCATCACTTCATTCAATTTTACCCTTATTTTCATATTCCCATTGAAAATAAAACATATTCATTAAGCACCCTTATCCTATCCACAAAGTCATATTTTTAAGCCTGATATGCCCAAAATCCTTCGAAAATAGGAAAAAGGGTTTATTTATTTATTAATATAAATACTTTTATATTTATATTAATATTTAATCCAATATTTAATTTGTGAAATCACGTCAAATCATGGGCATGAATCTCAATTCATAATGTGGAAAAGTCAAAGGTTGGATGGAGGGCACACATACATATCAGAGGTTGAAGTAACGAGGAGGTTAACTTTGTGAAGGGAGACCGGGGAATACTACCGTGGTTTCTTTGGTGGACACGTGCTTTTATGTGGAACACATCGGAGGTAAGAGCAGTTTGATTTAAACCACTTTAAGCCCAAGACCGATATAATAAATGCAAGCATTTATCATATGTTTTATGTGCGACATTTTTCCAGGAGTGCATTTCAATAAAGATTATGCAATTTCCAATAAAAGAAATTCCTCCTCATAGTGAAATTGTTTTATAGAGGTGAAATTCACATTTTAAAAATCAAGGAGACTAATGTTTATTTCCATGGAAAATAATTAAATGGAAGATGCACGTGAACGGAAACTTGGAAAACTTTTATCCAAAGGTTTTACAGAAGTAAAAGAAGAAGATAAAAGGTATTTTGCCAAGACGGTAAATTGGAAAAACATTACACAATAAATGTTTTTCACAGAGAAATGGTAAAATTAAATGTTTTTACAATGAAATGGTGAATTGGGCAAACAAGACATGGTCTTAAAAACCACGGGCATGAAATAAATTATGGAAATTTAATTCTACAAGATAGAAAAATATTTGGGAATTATTTTTATTTCAAATATATTATTCCCAAATGTTTAATGAGAATATGGATAAATGCAATTATATTTGAAATATTATGAGTGGAATTTCAAAGAAAACGTGGCAGAGGAAGGAGCCAAAGCGTTATAGGAATCTGCAAGGGTCATGAAACATTTTTTCTGAAAACTGTCATTTGTAATCATTGTAGAAGATGAAACGTTTTGTTTCAGTTATTGTAATCAGTTACACACCAAAGGAACTCAAATTGTATAAGTATTATAGGTTCTGAGTGTATTAAGGGGGGGCAGAAGTGCAAAGGCACAATTCTGGTGGTTCTGGACTCTATTGTAATTTTTTTGGGACTGAATTGAACACATATGCAAAAGCATTTTGAACTGTTTATGAAAAGATTCTAATGGCTATGATATGAGTTTTGTCTTCCTTCATTGTTTGTATTTCCTATGATCTTTTATTCCATATGCATTTTCTTCTGTTTAAATTGGAGAGTTAAAGGCCCAGAATTCGTCTCGTGACACTCTCGGTTGAAGCAATTTAAACTGTGTGTATTTCTTCCTAACTAATTCAGAATTCATTCAATTAATGCTCTGATGCAGTTACTTGTTTTCCCCCTTTCCTCTTACACTCTGTAAATTTAAATTTACAACTCAGATTCATTGCCTCATTTAGCCTTTATCCTCTGGAGAGTTCTACTTGCTGATCATTGGTTTCATTCATTTTCAGAAATTTTGACTCCATAGCCCTGTGTGTTCCTCCCCTTCTTAGCCAACAACTTTATAAAAATCCCCCCAAAAAACCAAATCTAGCCACCGATTGCCATAGACATATCAAGTGACACGAGAGAGCCCTCTCTGAGTTGAACTGGCTAGTTTTCAGCTCTAAAGTAGGTTGAAAAAGTTACCCCTGTCGTCTATTTGACAACCGAGCAGATTTACAGGGTGCTAACATTTTGGCGCCATTGCTGGGGACAAAATTGAAAATATTTCCCTAGGAAGAATGACATGGTTGAGTTCTAAGTTCTGAGAGCAGTAGACACTTAGGCACATATTGGTTGTATTCCTTCTCTGGCGACTCCACACATCAAAAATTAGTTTGAAGGCGATTCCACTAGAAGAAGAATCCAAAAATTTGAATTTTTATTGGCGACTCTGCTCTCAATATAGAATCCATCTTCCAAAACATCATTGGCGACTCCACTGTCTGAAGACGAGTTCAATATCTGCAAGGTATGCTCCAATGAATTGATCTCATATTCCTGGCTTTCCAAATCGTATTCCTGACATAAATTGGCAAACATATTTTCGTAAATTCGAAGATGGGAAAGGAAATGATGTTGCCTTGCACTTGATTAGATTTCACATGCACATATGTAAGCTGGGGGTTGAATTTCATGAGGATTGTTTGATGAAAATGTTTATGGCTACTTTAGAGGGGAGAGCAAGATTATGGTATGAAGGTTTAAAACCAGGCAGCTTATACTCTCTTAAATATTTCCATATAACATTCTTTAAGCATTATGGAGAATCTAATTCTTCATCCTTGGTGTTTGAAGATTGTTGTGAATATTGTGAACATTTCATTAAGTACCTTGAAAATGTTTTTGGAAATGAAGAGTGTATGAATGATGAAATCATAGAATCCCTTTATGAATATTCATCCCAACAACAAATAGCAGCCCCTCCTTTGGCTGAAGGTGAAGCTGATGAAGAAATTGTTGTTGAAAGTCATTTTCCTTCCCCTGAACTTGATGAAGATATTCAACAAGATTTTCAGCAAGACAAAGTGTTTCAAGGTTGTCTTTCTCCCCCTATGAATGATATGGTTGTTCAAATTCTAAGTGGCCTAGACNTACTTTAGAGGGGAGAGCAAGATTATGGTATGAAGGTTTAAAACCAGGCAGCTTATACTCTCTTAAATATTTCCATATAACATTCTTTAAGCATTATGGAGAATCTAATTCTTCATCCTTGGTGTTTGAAGATTGTTGTGAATATTGTGAACATTTCATTAAGTACCTTGAAAATGTTTTTGGAAATGAAGAGTGTATGAATGATGAAATCATAGAATCCCTTTATGAATATTCATCCCAACAACAAATAGCAGCCCCTCCTTTGGCTGAAGGTGAAGCTGATGAAGAAATTGTTGTTGAAAGTCATTTTCCTTCCCCTGAACTTGATGAAGATATTCAACAAGATTTTCAGCAAGACAAAGTGTTTCAAGGTTGTCTTTCTCCCCCTATGAATGATATGGTTGTTCAAATTCTAAGTGGCCTAGACATGGATGAGTATTTTGAAACTGCATCTATGGAAACTTTCAACAATGAACAAACAAATGACATAGAGTTTCAGGAAAGCAACAAAACAATGTATGCCACTTTTCAATCAAAAATACAAAAAGATAAAGAAGAGGCAATGGTTTTATTTGATTCATTTGAAAATCATGGTTTTGAAAATACATCTATAAGAACTCTAAATTGTGAGATAGTTCATGATGTTAGATTTTCACATTTACAAGAAGATTATGAGCAAGAACTTATTTCTATTAATTCATTTGAAAGTCAAAATGGCAGTCCTCAAACAAATTTCCAGAAGTTTAAGGAAACCAAATCTGAATTGTTTGATGAACAAGAGGATAGCCTTGATGCACATAATATGGCTGTCATATTTGAAGATGTTCAAGAATGTATGAATGTTTTTTTTGAGATGCATGGAGAAGTAGACAAACCTATTGCTGCCATTTCATTTGAAAATATTCTCAGAACTGAAGAAATAGAGCAAGAGAAACAAACACTTATGAAAGAGGCTTTTATTTTTGTTTTTGATCATCAAGAAAAAATGATTTTTCAAGATCATGTGGCCATCCTATTACAGTCATCATTGAAGGAGGAGTTTATTTCATTCATAAGCTCAGATTTTGGATTCAATTTTTTCTTTCAGCTTCCATCTTTTACATTTGTCTGGATGTTTAAGAAAGATGTGAGTGGAGAAAAATTGGGAAGCCAATTGCTTGATTGGTTGCATTGGCACTTTAACATTACTTGATTGAGTATTCATTTCATCATTTTTAGAGTAGGTAGGAGTGTGTGAATAAGCTTGTTGGTCAAGCATTTTTCAGTTTGGATTTCCAATAGTATGTACAGTCAGATTTTAGCAGTGTATTCAGTGTTCAGTATCCAGTTGAGAGCAGTGTACAGAGTTTGGTTTTCAACAGACATTGGTGACAGGATAGAGCAGGGCACACACACATGTTTCGGGAGCATCCCCATGGATCAGGCACCGGATCTACGAGTTCTTTGCTACCTCGCAGGGAGGATAACATCCCCAGTTGGAGCCAATGTTATCACCATAACAATTTTCAGGTCAGGATCCAAATTTCAGAAATTTAGCGAAATGTTATATCACTATGGAAGTATGATATTTTGGGGGATCGAGCTATATCCAGCGGCATATAGACAAATATAGCGAAGGCGCAAAAGGTATAACTTGACGGACCGTCGATCTTGAAGAAGCCCAGATCAACTGCTAAGGCACATATCGAAAAATGAAGCAGCGCGAAAGATAATTATTCGAAGGCAGGCCGAGGAAACCATTGTGGTTTCATTCGTGGACATGTGGCAACACCAAAGGTACATCGGGGAGAAAAGAGGTCTTCTCAAAACCATTTTTTCCAACTCCCGATATCGGAAGTTGATGGTGTTATCACCTGCTGATTTGCATTTTATTTTTCCAAAGCAAATTGTCCTTGTGTTATTTTTCCACTCAGATTTTCAAATTTTATCACCAGCTCCATCAAGCTCCCATCACCTAAATATTTCACCCAACTGATCATCCAAAGTAGTCCTGTACTCCATGAGTAAAAAATTAGCAAATATCTCAAGCCTATACCTAGCCTATATTCCTATCTAAACCCCTTAGTTCCATCACTTCATTCACTTTTACCCATATTTTCATATTCCCTTTGAAAATAAAACATATTCATTAAGCACCCTTATCCTATCCACAAAGTCATATTTTTAAGCCTCATATGCCCATCATCCTTCGAAAATAGAAAAAAAGGGGTTTTTTATTATTAATATAAATATTTTTATATTTATATTAATATTTAATCCAATATTTAATTTGTGAAATCACGTCAAATCATGGGCACAAATTTCAATTCATAATGTGGAAAAGTCAAAGGTTGGATGGAGGGCGCACATACATATCAGGGGTTGAAGTAACGAGGAGGTTAATTTTGTGAAGGGAGACCAGGGAATACTACCGTGGTTTCTTTGGTGGACATGTGCTTTTACGTGGAACACATCGGAGGTAAGAGCAGTTTGATTTAAACCACTTTAAGCCGAAGAATGATATAATAAATGCAAGAATTTATCATATGTTTTATGTGCGACATTTTTCCAAGAGTGCATTTCAATAAAGATTATGGAATTTCCAATAAAAGAAATTCCTCCTCACAGTGAAATTATTTTACAGAGGTGAAATTCACATTTTACAAATCAAGGAGACTAATGTTTATTTCCATGGAAAATAATTAAATGGAAGATGCACGTGAACGAAAACTTGGACAATTTTTATCCAAAGGTTTTACAGAAGTAAAAGAAGAAGATAAAAGGTATTTTTCCAAGACGGTAAATTGGAAAAACATTACACAGTAAATGTTTTCCACAGTGAAATGGTAAATTGGAAAACATTACATAGTAAATGTTTTTCACGGAGAAATGGTAAAAGTAAATGTTTTTACAATGAAATGGTGAATTGGGCAAACAAGACATGGTCTTAAAAACCACGTGCATGAAATAAATTATGGAAATTTAATTCTACAGGATAGAAAAATATTTGGGAATTATTTTTATTTCAAATATATTATTCCCAAATGTTTAATGAGAATATGGATAAATGCAATTATATTCGAAATATTATGAGTGGCATTTCAAAGAAAACGTGGCAGAGGAAGGAACCGGAGCATCAGAGGAATCTGCAGGGGTCATGAAACGTTTTTTTTTTAAATTGCCATTTGTAATCATTGTAGAAGATGAGACGTTTTGTTTCAATTATTGTAATCAGTTACACACCAAAGGAACTTGAATTGTATAAGTATTATAGGTTCTAAGTGTATTAAGGGGGGGCAGAAGTGCAAGGGCACAATTCTGGTGGTTCTAGACCAGGGATGATTTTAAGGATGGAAAATTATTTTAAAATGTAGAAACCTTGGCGAATCTTACTAATCCTTCATATGCCAACTATAAATTATTAACGATATTTTTGTAAAAATATTCAAATTTCTAAGGATTTTATGTAGTTTTTTTATAAAATTTTGGCGATTTTTAGGGTAAAATAATTTTATCCTATAGAATTTGGGCGAATCATTTTTAAAATAGCGAATCTTTTTTTTGGAAAAACCATGGAAAATTAGCCCATGAGCGAAATTTAGCCCCTAAAATCATCCTTGTTCTAGACTCTATTGTAATTTTTCTGGGACTGAATTGAACACATATGCAGAAGAATTTTGAACTGTTATGAAAAGATTCTAATGGCTATGATATGAGTTTTGTCTTCCTTCATTGTTTGTATTTCCTGTGATCTTTTATTCCATATGCATTTTCTTTTGTTTAAATTGGAGAGTTAAAGGCCCAGAATTCATCTTGTGACGCTCTCGGCTGAAGCAATTTAAACTGTGTGTATTTCTTTCTAAATAATTCAGAATTCATTTAATTAATGCTCTAATGCAGTTACTTGTTTTCCCCCTTTCCTCTTACACTCTGCAAATTTAAATTTACAACGCAGATTCACTGCCTCATTTAGCCTTTATCCTCTGGAGAGTTCTACTTGCTGATCATTGTTTTCATTCATTTTCAGAAATTTTGACTCCATAGCCCTGTGTGTTCCACCCCTTCTTAGCCAACAAATTTATAAAAATCCCCAAAACAAACCAAATCTAGCCACCAATTTCCATAGACATATCAAGTGACATGAGAGAGCCCTCTCCGAGTTGAACCGGCTAGTTTTCAGCTCTAAAGTAGGTTGAAACAGTTACCCCTGTCGTTTTTTTTACAGCTAAGCAGATTTACAGGGTGCTAACACAGGGCTCCAGTGCAGCTGGTCTAGAATCTCCATGCTGGGACTCTTAGGACTCACAGTTGTGATAAAAACTAAGCACAAACCAAAGCATCTCATACATGCAATGATTAATTCATGGCTAGAATACACCAACAGTCTCTACAACCAACAATACCATGGTTGCTCTTCAACAATTTATTTTCCTTTCCCAAGACAAGACATGAATAGGGAAATATGAGTGGGTGAAAGGATGAAAGGTGTGAATAGCAAGCAATTCAGTGAGTGAATGTTGAGTGAAGAAGAAGCAACCAACAGAAGAACCCCCACCCCAGACCAAATATGGGTTTATGTAATTCTTGGAATCAAGGAACCACTTGGCCTTCCTCCCAAGAAGCTCGTGTAACTGTTATTCTCCATTAAACAAAATGGGTGAATAAAATATAAAATAAATGCTTAGCCTCTTAATCCCCCTCTCTTGTGTAATCATACCCCCCTATAACTCTTGTCCTTGTCTGTC
This sequence comes from Picea sitchensis, assembly GCA_010110895.2. Lineage (NCBI taxonomy): Eukaryota > Viridiplantae > Streptophyta > Pinopsida > Pinales > Pinaceae > Picea > Picea sitchensis. The sequence continues at coordinate 22,396 of SNQJ01S0064457.1, forward strand.
TAGTAGCCAACAATGTGTTTTATATTAATAATGATAAAAACATTACATTTCCTAGGCACACTAGCCTCTTAATAATTGTTTAGGCACTCTAGCCTTTCATAACCTAACAAAATACAATATTTAATACAAGGCTCAAAACCCGGGTGTTACAAAGGCGATGTGTACCTAGCGGTGACTAGTACACATTTGGATCAAGATGTTTGGTTGATCGAATTAGGAGCATCCTATCATATGACACCACATAGAGAATGGTTTTGCAAATATGAATGATATAAGGGATGAGAAGTGTTCTTGGGGGACGAATCGACAACCAAAAGTGTCGAACAAGGAAGATTTCGATTGATACTACAATATGGGAGGAGTATAACCCTTCCAGGTGTGCTACATATTTCGGGTTTGGCAAGAAACCTGATATCTGTCAGTAAGATGAGTGATGCAGACGTGCACCCTCTATTTCAGAAGGATTCGTGCAAGATGGTCATAGGCGCGATGGTCTTAATGGAAGGAGTTTAGAATGGAACCCTATACAAGTTATTGAGGAGTGTTGACTCGACTCGATGCAACAACATCGTTGTTCCTGAAGTCGACTTGAATTTGACTCGACTCAACTCAGGCCGAGTCAATCCAAACCGACTCAACAAGTCATCATAAAGTTGACATGACCATGTTATGGCACGCGAGGATGGGACATATTGGAGAGAAAGGGATTCGAGATATGCATAACAAATGTATGGTCGAAGAATTTCCTGAATGTAATTTAGAAGTCAACTTTTGTGAACATTGTATATATGGAAAAAAAAATCAGGTGAGGTTCCCATCTGAAGCGACAAGGGAAAACAATATTCTAGAGTAGGTTCATGGTGATGTGTTTGGCCCTGTTATAGTGCCTTCACTTGGTGGATCCCTATATTATGTTTCCTTCGTAGATGATATTTCCAGGAATACATGGATATATTTCTTGAGGAAGAAATCAGAGGTTTTCGAGAAATTCAATGAGTTTAAACCTCTTGTAGAAAAACAAACATATAAGAAGATTAAGGTGTTGAGGACTGAAAACGGTGGTGAATTCCGTGGAAAATAATTTGATCGGTTATGAAAGAAGTGTGGCATAACACACCAAAATACCACACCAGATACCCCACAACAAAATGGAGTTGTCGAGAGAATGAATAGAACATTTATGGACAAGTCAAGGAACATGCTAAGTGGTGTTGGGATCACACAAGAATTCTGGGCGGAGGCAGTCGACACTGCAAAATATCTATTGAATATGTCTCCTTCATCAGTGCTAGTCAACATGACTCCACATGAGATATGGTCGGGTGAGAATCCTTTGGTTTCAAATCTCAAAGTATTTGGCTATGATGCATTCATGCATGTTCCCAAGGAAAAAAGGAGCAAGTTGGACAAGAAGGAAGTCAAATGTATTTTCATTGGATACAAAGAAGGAATGAAAGGACATACCCTCTGGGATCTTGCATAAAGGAAAATAGTGTATAGTCAATATGTGATCTTCAAATAAGTTGGAAGTAAGTCCGATATTGAGGAAATTGTTTATACCGAGAATATCCTGAGACAGTGTGGTTTAAACTAAGGAACGAACAAGATGATTCAAATGAGTCGTTTGAATCAAAAGAAGAGGTGGAACAACCAACCTCGGTTGTAAAGAGGTTATAAAGAGTAAGAAAACCAGTCGAAAGGTATATTCCTCTTGACTTTTGTTCCGTATTCGTGTTAACTACCATCGATGATGAGCCCAAGTTGATCAGGGAGGTAGTCGACTCAACAGAGGTAAAAATCTGAAAGGACGCCATGGTCAAAGACATGGAATTATTACACAAGAATGAGACATGGGACTTAGTCAAATTTCCTAATGGAAGAAAGCCTATCTGTAGAAAATGGGTATTCAAGAATAAGATGAATGCAATAGGACAAGTCGATAAATTCAAAGCTCGACTGGTCATAGTAGATTCCGATCCCCTTCGGACCGNGAATTTTTCCCTTGCCACAAAATTAACTTCCATTAGAGTACTAATTTCTTTGCCTGCAACATTTGATCTGAAAATAGAACAGATGGATGTGAAGACAACATTCCTACATGGGGGCGTGGAAGAATAAATCTACATGAAACAACCTTAAGGATTTGTAGTAAATGGAAATAAATATTTGGTGTGCAAAGTGAAAAGATCCTTTTATGGTCTAAAGAAATAACTAAGGATGTGGTACCAATTTTTCGACACATACATCCTTAGTTTGTGGTTTGTGAGAAGCAAAGATGATCACTACATATACTCCAAGGAAGAAGGTGTGTGTTTCATATATGTAGCATTGTATGTTGATGACATACTGTTTATTGGAAACAACATGGACCCAATAAAAGAGGTGAAGAAGAAACTATCCTCCAAGTTCGACATGAAGGATCTCGGTGCAACGAACTTCATTCTGGGAATGGAGATCAAGAGAGATTGAGCAACTAGAAATATCTGGTTGAACTAGACGAAGTATATTGATTTTTTTTTTAAACATTTCAACATGCAGGATTGGAAACATGTGAAGGTGCCAATTCCTATAGAAGCAAGGCTAACAGTTGAACAATGTCCAAAGACACAGGAGGTAATAGAGGACATGCTACATGTTCCCTATGAAAGTGTTGTTGGTATTCTAATGTATGTGATGGTTTGCACTCTACCAGACATTTTCCATGCAGTGGTAGTTTTGAGAAGATACATGTTAACACCTGGGAAGGAGCACTAGACAACTGCCAAGAGAGTATTAAGGTATTTGTGTGGCACAAAAGATTATGATATATGCTACCAAGGAAAACTTGGAGGTGACAGTGAATTAAATGTACATAGCTTTGTCGACATTGACTGGGCTGTAGATATCGATCGACGAAGGTCGACCAATGGATATGTTTTCAAAATGTTCGGTGGAGCAATTAGTTGGATGAGTAAGCGACAGACGGTCGTAACCTTGTCAACAACATAAACTTAATACATGGAATTCATTCATGGAAGAAAATAAGAAGTATGGATGCAAAGGCCATGTTCAGGAATCGAGTTTGAGCATAGAGCTATGAAGATAAAATGTGACAATCAAAGCACAATATTTATGGAAAAGAACCCTACTTATCATTCTAAGACTAAGCACATTGATTTACAATACCATTTCGTGAGAGACATGATGGAAAGAAATAAGGTGTTGCTGGAGAAAGTAGACACGTTGAAAAACATAACATACTCTTTGAACAAGTCTGTTAGTGATGTAAAGTTCTCTTGGTACAGAGAGACAATGGGAATTGATGCCCGGGTCTGTGAATGAGATTTCAGAGTTCTCCCGGTTTCAACAAAGAAAACAACAAGTGGGAGAATATTGGGTTGTTATATTCTTTGCAGTGAAACTATAGTCGAGGTGGATCGACTAAAAGTCGAAGTTGAAGGTCGAGGTGGTTCGACCAGGTAAAGATGAAGTCAAAGGAATCTGAAACAAGTCAAAGGTTGAGGCGTTTTGACCAGGTAAAGATGAAGTCAAATACATCGACAACAAGTTGAAGGTCGAGGTGGATCAACCGAGTAAAGTCGAAGAAGTCAACTGACAAGAGGTCGACAGTCGGGTGTGTCGAGACCGACTGAAGACTGAATGAAGGCCAACTGGTAGTCGATGGTAATTCGACTTGGTAGTTGCCTATAACAAAATATTGATATTCATGGGATTTGTATCCAATGATATGCGTGGATTTATAACCATTTTTTGGAACCTTTTATTTAGGTTTTTGGGACTTCTCGCTGAAGACGACCCCCACACTCCCGAATTACCAAACATTGAAGTGGCAAGGTTTCGAAGATCCGAAACTCTGATATCCTTCCACCCTTACTATATCCGACGGTCGACATACTTTTGAAGTCCTTCCCTCAATCTAACAGTCGACAAGACTTCGAGACTTCGGAACTTTGACGCTCCGACACTCCAGGTTATAGCAGTTCATCAAAGTTTAAAACTCTCGGAGTGAAAAATCCTGAAGTGGTATATGTCGGTTGACCATGATCAATGATGGAGATCCCTCTGTGCCTCCCATTAGATCAAACGGTTGAAGGGGCTTTGTGACTCCGACATCCGAAATTTCAGGCCTTTCCTGCCTACCAAGATCGTCGAAGTGACAAAGTTTTGAAGTTCTTCCTTTCTTGCTTGGATTCAATCGATGACTAACGATCGATCAACCAAATCTGACGAATGGGAATTAATTCTTACCCAACCTCCTATTCGCCTCCATCAGATGGCCCATGCTCCCTGCCCTCTGATCCAATGATACATATCTCCCTTGATCCCATGGTGGTGATCGCGCTCAGGTTCAAAAGGGACAGTCACGAACCCTTACAAAGGAGCTCTGCGTTCTAGATTTTGTGTGGACTCTACAACGCCATTCCTCCCAAGATTTACAATTTCAAGGTCATAATCGATCTTAACCACGAGACTCTAACCAAAAGATCCATCCCATACCAATTGGGTGTTTCAACCAATGGCTCTGATACCAATCTGTAATGTACCCAGCCTCCCACATGCCAGGCACGCTAACTTCGATTCCCCTTCTGGAATTAATTTCTGATACATTCTTGATTAATAAATACACATGAAATGTTCACATGCATAGATCAAGATTCTACAATAACATAAATTAAATGAACCATATGTCATGCACAACAATAACCGACAAGCATGCATATTCTAAATATTGAATTCAAAGATAAATAAATACACAATGAAATAAATCATACACATGTAAATAACCATAACATAGAGCAATTATCTTTTCTGAAAACAAGACACCAATTGGCTACAGACCAAGGAAATTCCACCCAACCGTATATACTATTGTTCCAAGTCTCAGCAGCAGTGTCACCCCCGAGCCAGGGCTATGAATCCATAAGGACGGTTCCAGAGTGTCACTCGACTTCCCAAAACAGTCAGTACTAAAGATATCACATGCTTCTCAGTACCCACAAAAATACAAAGTACACCAACTCTCTTCTACCCAGCCTGCACAACCCAAGAGAATGAACCCCCTTCTTTTCCATGCAATCCTTTAGGTTGTCCATCTCCTTCTAGGGATCTAGTGAAGCTGGTCCAGAATCTCCATGCTGGGACTCTAAAGACTCATAGTTGTGAGAAAAACTAAGCACAAACCAAAGCATCTCAGACATGCAAGCCTTAATTCATGGCTGGAATACACCAGTAGTCTCTACAACCAACAATACCATGGATTCTCTTCAACCGTTCGTTTTCCTTTCCCAAGCCAAGACACGAATGGGGAAAGACGAGTGGGTTAAAGGATGAAAGGTGTGAATACCAAGCAATTGAGTGAGTGAATCATGAGTGAAGAAGAAGCAACCAACAAAAGAAGCCCCACACAGACCAAAGATGGGTTTATGTAATTCTTGGAACAAGGAACCACTTGGCCTTCCTCCCAAGAAGCTCACGTAACTGTTATTCTCCATTAAAAACAATGGGTAAATAAAATATAAAATAAATACTTAGCCCCTTAATCCCCCTCTCTTATGTAATCATATCCCCCTATAACTCTTGTCCTTGTCTGTATAGCAACCAACGATGTGTTTTATATTAATAATGATCAAAACATTACATTTCCTAGGCACACTGCAATCTTAATAATTGTTTAGGCACTGTGGCATTTCATAACTTAACAAAATACAATATTTAATATAGGGCTAAAAAATTGGGGTGTTACAGAGGTGATGTGTACCTGGCGATGACTAGTACACAGTCAGATCAAGATGTCTGGTTGATCGACTCATGATCATCCTATCATATGACACCACATAGAGAATGGTTCTGCGAATATGAAAGATATGAAGGAGGAGAAGTGTTCTTGGGGGACGAATTGACAACCAAAATTGTTGAACATGGAAGAGTTCGATTGATATTGCAAGATGGGAGGAGTAGAACCATTCCATGTGTGCTACACATTCGAGGTTTGGAAAGAAACTTAATATCTGTCNTCAGTAAGATGAGTGATGTGTACGTGCACCCTTTATTTCAGAAGGATTCATGCAAGATGGTCAGAGGTACGATGGTCTTAATGGAAGGAGTTTGGATTGGAACCCTATACAAGTTACTAAGGAGTGTCGACTTGACTCGATGCAACAACATCGTTGTTCCTAAAGTCGACTTGACTTCGAATTGACTCGACTCAGGTTGAGTAGATCCAAACCGACTCAACAAGTCATCATAAAGTCGACCTGACCATGCTATGGCACGAGAGTATGGGACACATTGGAGAGAAACGACTTCTAGCTATGCATAAAAAACGTATGTTAGAAGAATTTCTTGAATGTAATTTAGAAGTTGACTTTTGTGAACATTGCATATATGGAAAACAAAGTCGGGTGAGGTTCCCATCTGGAGCGACAAGGGAAAACGAGATTCTAGAGCTGGTTCATAGTGATGTGTTTGGCCCTGTTACAATGCCTTCATTTGGTGGATCCCTATATTATGTTTCCTTCATAGATGATTTTTCCAGGAAGACATGGATATATTTCTTGATGAGGAAATCATAGGTTTTCGAGAAATTCAAAGAGTTTAAATCTCTTGTAGAAAAATAGACATATAAGAAGATTAAGGTTTTGAGGACTGACAATGGTTGTGAATTATGTGGAAAATAATTTGATCATTTATACAAGAAGTGTGGCATATCATGCCAAAATACCACACCATATACCCCACAACAAAATGGAGTTGTCGAGATAATGAATAGAACATTGATGGACAAGGCAAGGATCATGCTCAGTGGTGTTGGGCTCGCACAAGAATTATGGGCAGAGGCAATCGACATTGCAAAATATCTATTGAATATGTCTCATTAGTCCGTGTTAGTTGACACAAATCCACATGAGGTATGGTCGAGTAAGAATCCTTCGGTTTCAAATCTCAAAGTATTTGGCTGTGATGCATTTGTGCAAGTTCCCAAGGAAAAGAGGAGCAAGCTAGATAAGAAGGCAATCAAATGTATTTTCATTGGATACAAAGAAGGAATGAAAGGGCATGCGATCTAGGATCCTGCATAAAGGAAAATAGTGTATAGTCAAGATGTGGTCTTCAAATAAGTTGGAAGTAAGTCTGAGCTTGAGGAAATTGTTTAGACCGAGAATAATCCCGAGACAGTGATGTTTAAACTGAGGAATGATGAAGATGATTCAAATGAGTAGACTGAATCAGAAGAAGCGGTGGAACAATTGACCTTGGTTGTAAAAAGGTCATAAAGAGTAAGAAAACTAGTTGAAAGGTATAGTCTGCCCGACTTTCATTCTGAATTTGTGTTAACTTCCATCGATGATGAGCGCAAGTCGATCGGGGAGGCAGTCGACTCAGTAGAGGGAAAAATTTGGAAGGACGCCATGGTCGAAGAGATGAAATTATTGCACAAGAATGAGACATGGGACTTGGTCAAATTACCTAATGGAAGAAAGTTTGTTGGTAGAAAATGGGTGTTCAAGAAGAATATGAATGAAATAAAACAATTCGAGAAATTCAAATCTCGACTGGTAGAAAAAGGATATTCCCAAGTCGAAGGAGTCGAATTCAGTGAGATTTTACCCTGTCACAAAATTAACTTCCATTAGAGTACTAATGTCTCTTCCTGCAACATTTGATCTGAAAATAGAACAGATCGATGTGAAGACAAAGTTCCTACATGGGGACCTGGAAGAATAAATCTACATGAAACAACCTGAAGGATTTGTAGTAAAGGGAAACAAAGATTTGGTGTGCAAACTGAAAAGATCCTTTTATGGTCTAAAGCAAATACCAAGGATGTGGTACCAAAAGTTCGACACATACATCCTTAGTTTGCGGTTTGTGAGAAACAAACATGATCACTACATATACTCCAAGGAAGAAGGTGTGCATTTCATATATGTAGCATTGTATGTCGACAACAAGTTGTTGATTGGAAACAACATGGACGCAATAAAATAGGTGAAGAAGAAACTATCCTCCAAGTTCGACATGAAGGATCTCATTGCAACGAACTTCATTCTGGGAATGGAGATCAAGAGAGATCGAGCAACTAGAAAGCTCTGGTTGAACCGTACGAAGTATACTGAAACAATTTTGAAACATTTCAACATGTAGGATTACAAACCTGTGAAGGTTCCAATTCCTATGGTAGCAAGGCTAACTGTTGAACAATGTCCAAAGACATAGGAGGAAATAGAGGACATGGAACATGTTCCCTATGAAAATGTTGTTGGTAGTCTAATGTATGCGATGGTCTGCACTCGACCAGAGATTTCCCATTCAGTGGGAGTTTTGAGCAGATACATGTCGACACCCGTGAAGGAGCACTGGACAACTGTTAAGAGAGTATTCAGGTATTTTTGTGATACAAAAGATTATGCTATATGCTACCAAGGAAAACCTGGAGGTGGCAGTGAATTAAATGTACATGTATTTGTCGACACTCACTGGGTTGGAGATATGGATCGACATAGGTCTACCAATGGATATATGTTCAAAATGTTCAGTGGGGCAATCAGTTGGATGAGTAAGCGACAAGAGGTCGTAGCCTTGTCAAAAACATAATATTAATACATGGAATCCACTCATGGAAGAAAAGAAGCAGTATGGTTGCAAAGGTCGTGTTCACGAATCAGGTTTGAGAAGAGAGCTATGAAGATGAGTTGTGATAGTCAAAGCACAATATTTATGGCAAAGAACCCTACTTATCATTCTAAGACTAAGCACACTGAAGTACAAGACCATTTCATGAGAGACATGATGGAAAGCAATAAGGTGTTGCTGGAGAAAGTAGACACGTTGAAAAACATATCATACTCTTNCTTTGAACAAGTCTGTGAGTGTTGTAAAGCTCTCTTGGTGCAGAGAGACAATGGGAATTGTTGCCCAGGTCTGTGAACGAGAGTTCATAGGTCTCTCAGTTTCAACAAAGAAAAAACTGAGTGGGAGAATGTTTGGTTGTTATATTCTTTACAATGAAATTCTAGTCGAGGTGGAGCGACTAAAATTCAAAGTTGAATGTCGAGGTGGTTCGACCAGGTAAATATGAAGTCAGAGGAATCGACACCAATTCGAAGGTCGAGGTGTTTCGATCAGGTAAAGACGAAGTTGAAGAGATCGACAACAAGTCGAAGGTTGAGGTGGATCGACCGGGTAAAGTCAAAGAAGTCAACTGACAAGAGGTCGAGAGGTGGGCGTGTGGAGACCGATTGAATACCAAATGTAGGCTGACTGGTAGTCGATGGTAATCCAACTTGGTAGTCGACTGTAACAAAATCCTGAGATTCACAGAATTTGTATCCAATGTGGATCTGTAACCATTTTTTGGCACCTTTTATTTAGGGTTTTTCCTATTGTAAAGCCTATAAATAAGGCGTGTTGTAATGTTGTAAAAGTTAATGAATCAATCTTTAGATGATGAATGGCTAATCACTAAGAGTTTGTAATCGTAGAGGTTGTTGGTCATGCGGATGTAAGCTGAATTTGCTACAGGGTTGTTCTTGTGTAAGCAATAGAGCATGATGTCGATTGTGTCTTAGGTGTGGACCAAGTTTAGACATGTAACCTTTTATTCTGAATGAATACGACAACAAGGAGACAAACACTCAAGGAATGTTGGTTTTCCAGATTTGGGTTTACGGGGTAAAATCTTTGTTTACTGTGTCTTTGTTTTGTCATTTACTTTCTTGTTTAAGATAAATCTATCTTCCTCTCTTCTGCTAGGTTTAGCGTGTGTGTCTCATTTCCTAACACCGCCTTTGGATGGGATGGTTCTGGTGCATTTTCCACGGATTTTCCTTTGCCATAATCCGTTTGGGAGGTATTTTCTTGAGTCAATGATGTCTTCTTGAAGGCTGGACGCGATCCACAAGATCCTGTTGTCGTATGGCCAGATCCATTTATTACAACATTATGATAGGAGGGGGTTTGTACCCCCTCTCCAACAGGCTTCATGGCCACGACCAGTCTAGTTGTCATGTAGAGCTTGTTGCTTGAGCTAGACCAATTATCTAGAAATCTCAACAAACCCTAGTTTTTCCTTCCTTCAAATAAAACCCTAGCAGAGCCCCACCAACCTAGTTAACAAACCAAAAACTATTAGTAAATGTAGAGAACCGACTATTACTACAAAGGAGTGCATGTAACCACAAAACCCTTAAACCCTCTAAAAAGTGTTTTCATTAATAAATAATATAACATTTAATGGTTGTTTACCAAAATATATAGTTATGGCATCTAATGATTAATTTACTAATCTTACATAAAAACGCATGCAAAAATAACTTCATATTTTATAGTTTATTGTGTATGTTACAAACTTTTATAATTATCTTACATTATAAATATATAAATTTCTAGAAGAATGGAGATCTCACAAGGATCATAAACATGATGAGTGTTGGTTTTTTGAATAAAAATTGCATAAGACATGGATAAGAAGAATGGAGATATCATAAGGATCATAAGCATGATGAGTGTTGTTTTTTTGAACAAAGAGTTCGTAAGACATGGATAAGTAGAAGTAAGAGAAGAGGGTAAACACTATGCACTATACACTCTTCCCATAATTAATATATATCACATCTTATATGCCAATCATTAGAAAAGTGCATAACCTTTAGTATGTGTTGGTATGTGTCAAAAGTATAGTGCTAATACAAGTGGAATTCATATTTGAAGAGATGAACTTCCTCTTCTTTGATAATGCACCATACACTCTTCAAATAAATAGTATAGATCACATCACTGAAAAAATATTGTAGAAGAATAGTACGTTCATGTATTATACTATGCTCTATTATCTCTCTCAATCATCTTGCATTCTTTGTTGTCCTTCTTCCTTTGCTATGCTTTATTATATCTCTCACTCATCTTGCATTCTTTGTTGTCCTTCTTCCTTTGCTATGCTTTATTATATCTCTCACTCATCTTGCATTCTTTGCCATGGAATAGAAATTCACTACAAGCGAAATATAAGGAAACCCTTTCTTCCTTTACATATAGGGATTTAACTATTCGTTGTTGTCACTAAGGTTAGGGTCAGGGTTTTGAATTCTCCTAACTATTATAAAATCTTCTTGGAAAGCCTTACATTTCTATCTCCATGTGTGTGAGTAACGTGACATTGATATGGCTTCCACATAATGTTAAAATGAACAAAATGATGATCAAATTGTTGAGAGCACATATTTCACAAACAAACTCTAATTGAAATGCTCTTTATTGTTAGAAATATCTTAATGAACTCTACAATGTGAAAATCCATATTAATAAATTTTCCACACTTATAAACCCCAAATATTCTAGAAAAAACCCAAAATAAAGATTAAAATGTTTAAGCTTGTTAAATTTAAGACCTATCCTGTAATTTTCTAAGTACATAAAGAAACCAAAAAAGAAAACAAATATCCTCATCCATTTTAGAGCAAGTGGTACATTCAGTTTGTGTCCTATGTGGCCTCATCGTTAAGGATAAGGTGGCTCCTTGTCATCCTTTGATCTAAGACACAATCACACATGGCAACAATAATGGATTTTGGAAGCAACATTGGTGTTTCTGCATTGATAATCTTCCATGCCAATTCAATAAAGCCCCTATCAATTCTCTTCTTTGATTATATCTCTTCCCAATTAATGAAAAAAGTTTTCCTCCCAACTAATTTTTTTATAAACATTTAATTTTAAAATTATAACTATTTTTTTTTTAAACTTTCCCAATATTACATTTTATATAATCAACTAAAAAATATTAATTTAAAACTCTCCCAATATTACATTTTATATAATAATCTCAAAGAACTGGACAAACATACAATTCTCTGCCACCGAGACTGAAGAAGTCTTTAACTAAGAAAATTAATTGAATAACATATTCTTTAAGATTATAAAGTGTTCCAAACATATGTTGGTCATAAGTAATAAATTCTGAAATAAGCCCACACATATTCATCCCCAATATTAATTTTTAACTCTCCCAATATTACATTTTGTATAATCAACTTAAAAAAATTAATTGAATAACATATTCTTTAAGATTATAAAGTGTTCCAAACATATGTTGGTCATAAATAATAAATTCTGGCCAAAACATATTCATCACCAAACAACAAAAACCTAAAACCGAATACCCTCAAAGTGAAATCCAAAGAAATTAAACAATTAAATAAAAAAAAGTAAAATATTGTTACCTGACTCAAATCGTCTTTATTAAATTGTTTTATTTGCCACCGCTTGTCCATATTTAATACACCGTAAAAATGACGTAGCAGAGAGATCTAAGTTCTAACGGTATAATATACAAGCAAAATAAACTATATTTAACATATTTGTTCTAATTTGCATCTGGGGTGGTGGCGCAGTTGGCTAGCGCGTAGGTCTCATAGCTAAATATTGAGTAATCCTGAGGTCGACAGTTCGAGCCTCTCTCACCCCAACCTTTTGAATTAAAATGACGAAATTGAAACTCGGCTTTTGAATTATTTTTAATGACGAAAATGAAACTCAGCTTTTCATGAGTTGAAACTCACCTGATCCGCGGTAAAAGCCAGTCTTAATATTTAAGATGATCTTTTCACAAATTTTATAACATTTACATGTAAGGGGTGGTGTAGTTGGTTAGTGCATAGGTGTAAGTACTTTAGTTAAGGTGCCACTCTCAATTGCATGACATAAGGGTTATATCGTACAAACTTGGTAAGGGTGTATGATGTGTTTATATGTTTTGGTAGTTTTGGTGATTGATTCTCGGGTACGGTTGTGGAATAATTAGAATGTTATAGGTAGGATCAAGGATGTCTAGTTAAGTAGGGCGTAGTTTTGGTGATTGACTCTTGGGTCACAGTTGTGGAATAATTAAGATGTTATAGGTAGGATCAAGGATGTCTAGTTAAGTAGGGCAAATGACTAACGGTGTACTAAAATTTAAGAGATGACTAATGAGGTTTGACGATGTGATGGATTGTATGTTATCCGTGGCAAGACAATAACATTGATGAATGTATTGAAGGTATATGAGCACCTAGTGACAAAGGAACATAATCTTTAGGGACTATCAAGTGTTGGATTAGATGGACAACAACATGGACTCATGTGGGCAATGGGTTGTTCAAGTTTGTTGGTTTAGGGAGGCAATGCTATAACATTGTCTATGATTGGGTAGCGATAATGTCACATCACCTATGGTGAAATGAACATTTCGATATTCCACACATTCTAAAACGCTTGGCTTGAGTTCAATCTAAACATATTGGTTAGACATAGTTCAAGTGATACAAGTAGTTGACATTTATGCCTAACTAGTAAGATCACACACACTATAACTAAAATTCTTGAATAATATGAAACACTCAAACGATATGAAATATCTGACGAGTAAGAATAATCCTCATTACTAACCTTTCAATAAAACTGATACCAAAATTTTAAACCTATTTTGATTTCTTTATTTAAAACCATGCAAAAATAATATTAAGTTTCAAAATAATTATGATGCAACAATATCAAAATGACAATCTCATAAATCAAACCATGTAGTCCATTCAATTATAGATACATCGATTTTTAATTTATTTAATTTTCATATACCTAATTCCTTCATTTGACACTAATATAATATACTAGAATGAAAGATTTTTTATTATAAATAATTATAATGATAAGAATATTAAAATTGAATTAATAATTATAAATGAAAATATAAATTTGAACAACTTTTGTGTTAAAATTTAATTAAATTATAAATTAAAATATAAAATTCAATTCCATGTTTCCAAATTCTAACAACTTTATCAAAGTCAACTAGATTATTAAACTTAAAGTGTAGTTATCTAGCCTTATTAAGAAGTTTTTTCTAGTCTTAGAATAGTTGTCGTCATAATTATAAACATTCAAAACAAAATTTAATGTGGGATAGATGAATGAAACAATAATTTAATACTATGTTTCATATCTCTCTTCTCTTCTCTTCAATTGTGTGCCACCAAATTTAATGGAAAGTTTAGGTAATTATATTTTTCATGTAAATTTTTTCATTATTTTATTTTATCTAGCATCATTATTTTATTTTATGTTTATTTGCACAATAAAAATAAAAATATTAGTGCATATTTCATTTTTCATTGAGAAATTTTGCAGGACAATTTGATTCACATCCTTTTTTTTTCTTCAAAATTTATTTGGATTTTGGATTTAAAGTTTAAACATTTGTATTTAATAACTCGAGACTTGAGGAAAGAGTGATTCAAGTGATTTTGAAATCAAGGAATCCAATATTGATTCCTGGAGCAATTGCAGTGATAAGGACAAAAGAGTGTTGCTCATGGACAAGGTAACTTTGAAATTTTCCAAAGTTAAGATTTATGTCAAATTTATGGATACACTTAGGGGAAAGTAATAGATTAAATTTTTCTATATACGTTTTCAGAACATTTAGTCTATAAAGGTTGTTTTAATCCCTTTTCAAATGAAATGAATGACAATCTTTCTAGATAAACCCCTACACCTTGAAATTTTATATGACTGATTATGAGGTAATAGTAAGTAATCTATTTTTAAGGTCACGGCCAAGCCACACCAAATTGGTGTATGACACCCCCTTGTTTGTGGGACAAGGGACCCACCTCCGCCCAACGATTTGACTGGTAAAGTCTACGAAGGTATACATACCCTACCCCCCTCTGGATTTGAACGTGTGACCTCTTAAGAGTTTGCATAGAAACTTCTAATTTTATTTCTGTCATTTGCTTTGAGATCAATGAATTATCCCCTTTATATCCTAAACTTATGTCTTTGAGAAGAGTAAATCATTTTTCATTGAAATCGATTTGGAGTCAAATAACTTTGGTTATTATATTGTTTTTTGATTTGCATATTGTTTTGTAAAGTTTGTAATTTTTTTTATTATTAATTTTAAGTTTTTCGAAAACAAAAATAATTTTTTTTGTTAAAAAATTAGAAAATACTAATTTTCTATGGGAAAACAATGTCACCATTCTAAGAAAAATAAATCTGCATATAAACATACACAACCACATATTATTTGGCTCTTAAGCCCTCATAAAGTGCTTAAAATTCATATCATCAACCCGTCTAGTCCTTCAAAGACATCTTAAATCTCATAGGATCCTTAGAACCAACTTCATAATATGTCAGTGATGACAAAGTCTCCACTTACCTGAAGATAGTTCATCAAGGTTTCAATTGAAGTCGTTTTGTATGCACCAATTTCATAAGATCTTATGGCAAAGTTATGCTTGAAAACCATACTATCTTCCACAAACATGCCCAACCTGCAAACGTCACCAAACATCTCTATTTTCCTTGGCTTCCAATCAAAATTGGTCCATTGCTTCTCACCTACCAAAATAACAATAGCAAAATTTGCAAGAAGCATACTCCAATACGAGAGTTGATTGATTGATCCTACTCTTAGTAATGATTTCTTCCTTACTTCATGCCAACATTGTACTTCATGCTATCCATTGATGTTCCATTCACCTTTGTGCCATTGATCTTAGTAGCCCCTTGGAAATTTCCATCGACTTGTAGTCTCTTGTATACAGTGGGTTTAGGCTTAACATCAACACGCTGAGGAGAGCTCATTGGCATTGTGGTCTACCCTAATGAAGCAGACGATGAGATGTTTTTTTGTATGTTGTAGTGAGAGCTTGAACAAAACATTAGCATTGTTGCAACACCAACTACCATCTTGAACCCTTCATAGATCACAATATAAACACGAGCTATTACAAAAATGTGTGTAGTGAGTGAGGAAATGTTGAAAGTCCACATCGCATTTAGTGTATGGTAACAATGAAATGGTTCCAGATTTTATAAGAATGAAAATAATTCAAATTTATGGCATAGCATTAAATTTTGATCATATTAAATAGGTTTATATTAGAGTTAATTATCTTGATCATTACATCATCATCATGTCTATTAGGTTTATGAAGTCGCTAGATATATGTTGAAGTACATGCTTTATACAACGTTATGTTCCCTATGGTGGATTTGATAGTCTTCACAAATGTAAAAGAATCAAATGACATCCCTCCTTTGACATGCGGTTCTTCTTCCACAAATGTTTTTTGAGGTTGAATAAAAGAGGATTCAGAGTGTAACCCTGTTTAGTTTCAATGCCTAAACTACTTTAGGCTTAAATGTTGAATGGTATGAAGCCCTGGGATTTGCATGGATTTGCATTTTGACATGGATGCAAAGCTTCCACTTACTCTAATTCGTTCAATAATATCCCTAAAATGATAGAGTTCAAAGTGCCCTTGACGACTGATAAAATTTGTTGTCATCGTTGTTGTTTAAGTAGGAGTTATGAATGTCTTAGTACTTTAAATTTCCCTTTTCACATGCTTTCTTTAAACATTGATCAAAATAAGTTGTGTATGTTTAAGTTGTATAGATTTATATATATGTGTTTTGGAATTACTTTTAATTTGTTATCTATATTATATTTGAATATTTCACTATAAAACTATAAAGAATTTAGTTTATAAAATAGTTTAAATAATTTTTGAATAAATAAATTTATAGAATTAATGATATAAAGAAAAGTGAAAAAAAAATTATTTTTGTTTAATTATTGTAACTTTGGAGAATATTCTAATTATATTTGAGTTATTATCTTATAGATCAAATCCCATTTTTTAGATTGATCATGACGGGTCTTGTATAAGATCAAATTCCCTTTTGTGGATTGGTCAAACCATATTTATATGGTGGTATTTGTAAAGTCGGCTCCTAGTGTTTATAAAGTGATTTTAACCACTTCTAGAAGAAGTCGGCCCTACTAAGTGAAGAGAGATAACCCTAGCGCCTCCTCAACTAGTATTTATATGTGAGGATGGTGCCTCACTTAGACACACACACACACACACACTCACTCATATAGTGCGCATATCTTGAAGGCAGTTGCAGTTGTAGGAAGAAGGAGAAGAAAGGTGAATGCTCAGTCTTAGTTTATTCTTGGTGTTTTGGTCTTAGTCTTGGAATTGTATTGGCAATCTATTATTGAGGAAGTTTTGTTGGGTTTTCTATCCCATGAGGGTTTCCCAAGATAAAATGTTGCATACCTTGTGATTGTGTTTTTTTCAGTGATCCTCTTTATGCTATTGTTTTGGAAATGCATTGAATGCTCAAGTAATTTGGAATTAACCTAATAAAAACACTAAAATTAACATGGTATCAGAGCCTGACTGAATAGAGAACCTTTCACTGGGTATCTAAAAACATCATTGTTGTTATACAAGGAAATTAGGGCTCTTTATTGAAGAGGAATTTTTGACTAAAAACTATCTTGGGAACTGCGCCTTACCCTCGTGCATATTTTGGCAGCTTGATCGAACTTTTTCAGTGCCCATATTCTCCGAAAAGTCAAACCCTAGTTTTGACTGGTACTAGAAAACCAGGAAACCAAAACCAGTACCAGAAGTACCAGTCCAAAATTGCGCAGGTCAAGTTTCAAGGGGTAAAACTTGGAATTTTCTGAAACAGACAACTCCAACAAACTGGTCATAGCCCAACACATCTCTTGGTAAGTTTAGATTCATTTTATGGGAACTTTCATTTTTTGGTCATTTTCTAGCTTTAGGTCAAGATGTCTGCAAGCACCAATCTCGTTGACAAGTTAGAAGGTGTGGAAACTTTTCGTGCCTGGAAGCACATAATTGGACTCATTCTTGAAGAGAATGACCTTGCAAAATTCATAAAAGAAAATGTACCGGAACCTGAAGAAGATGAAGCCAAAGAGAAGTACACGAAGGATATGATTAGGGCTAAAAGAATAATTGTAGATTCCATTAAAGACCATTTGATCCGTCAATTGTCTTCTAAAAATACTCTAAAATATATGTTTCATGCCCTAACCATAATGTATGAAGGAAAGAACATCGACCGAAAGATGAACTTGAGAACCCAACTCAAGAATACAAAGATGCATAAAGGAGAAACAATTCATGACTATTTCTCTAGGGTTTATCAATTCAAGGAACAATTAGAAACAACTTAGATGAATATGAACTCATAATGACAACTCTTAATGGTCTCACAAGACCTTGGGATGCCTTCATCCAAACTATTTTTGCAAGAAAATAGAAACTCCAATTTGACAGTTTATGGGAAGGATGTGTTAAAGAAGAAGCAAGAGTGGCCAACCAAGAAGCCTTCCTATTAAGAGATGAAGATGAAACCCTAATTTCTCATGCTAAAGGAGGAAAGAAAAAGTCTCATTTTCAAAAGGAGACCCTCTTTCATAAAGAATCTCACCCTCCAAAGAGATTCCAGAAATATCACAAGGGTCAAAGAAAGGGAAAA
>SNQJ01S0064457.1:40762-57360 GCA_010110895.2 Picea sitchensis
AGGTATACATACCCTACCCCCCTCTGGATTTGAACGTGTGACCTCTTAAGAGTTTGCATAGAAACTTCTAATTTTATTTCTGTCATTTGCTTTGAGATCAATGAATTATCCCCTTTATATCCTAAACTTATGTCTTTGAGAAGAGTAAATCATTTTTCATTGAAATCGATTTGGAGTCAAATAACTTTGGTTATTATATTGTTTTTTGATTTGCATATTGTTTTGTAAAGTTTGTAATTTTTTTTATTATTAATTTTAAGTTTTTCGAAAACAAAAATAATTTTTTTTGTTAAAAAATTAGAAAATACTAATTTTCTATGGGAAAACAATGTCACCATTCTAAGAAAAATAAATCTGCATATAAACATACACAACCACATATTATTTGGCTCTTAAGCCCTCATAAAGTGCTTAAAATTCATATCATCAACCCGTCTAGTCCTTCAAAGACATCTTAAATCTCATAGGATCCTTAGAACCAACTTCATAATATGTCAGTGATGACAAAGTCTCCACTTACCTGAAGATAGTTCATCAAGGTTTCAATTGAAGTCGTTTTGTATGCACCAATTTCATAAGATCTTATGGCAAAGTTATGCTTGAAAACCATACTATCTTCCACAAACATGCCCAACCTGCAAACGTCACCAAACATCTCTATTTTCCTTGGCTTCCAATCAAAATTGGTCCATTGCTTCTCACCTACCAAAATAACAATAGCAAAATTTGCAAGAAGCATACTCCAATACGAGAGTTGATTGATTGATCCTACTCTTAGTAATGATTTCTTCCTTACTTCATGCCAACATTGTACTTCATGCTATCCATTGATGTTCCATTCACCTTTGTGCCATTGATCTTAGTAGCCCCTTGGAAATTTCCATCGACTTGTAGTCTCTTGTATACAGTGGGTTTAGGCTTAACATCAACACGCTGAGGAGAGCTCATTGGCATTGTGGTCTACCCTAATGAAGCAGACGATGAGATGTTTTTTTGTATGTTGTAGTGAGAGCTTGAACAAAACATTAGCATTGTTGCAACACCAACTACCATCTTGAACCCTTCATAGATCACAATATAAACACGAGCTATTACAAAAATGTGTGTAGTGAGTGAGGAAATGTTGAAAGTCCACATCGCATTTAGTGTATGGTAACAATGAAATGGTTCCAGATTTTATAAGAATGAAAATAATTCAAATTTATGGCATAGCATTAAATTTTGATCATATTAAATAGGTTTATATTAGAGTTAATTATCTTGATCATTACATCATCATCATGTCTATTAGGTTTATGAAGTCGCTAGATATATGTTGAAGTACATGCTTTATACAACGTTATGTTCCCTATGGTGGATTTGATAGTCTTCACAAATGTAAAAGAATCAAATGACATCCCTCCTTTGACATGCGGTTCTTCTTCCACAAATGTTTTTTGAGGTTGAATAAAAGAGGATTCAGAGTGTAACCCTGTTTAGTTTCAATGCCTAAACTACTTTAGGCTTAAATGTTGAATGGTATGAAGCCCTGGGATTTGCATGGATTTGCATTTTGACATGGATGCAAAGCTTCCACTTACTCTAATTCGTTCAATAATATCCCTAAAATGATAGAGTTCAAAGTGCCCTTGACGACTGATAAAATTTGTTGTCATCGTTGTTGTTTAAGTAGGAGTTATGAATGTCTTAGTACTTTAAATTTCCCTTTTCACATGCTTTCTTTAAACATTGATCAAAATAAGTTGTGTATGTTTAAGTTGTATAGATTTATATATATGTGTTTTGGAATTACTTTTAATTTGTTATCTATATTATATTTGAATATTTCACTATAAAACTATAAAGAATTTAGTTTATAAAATAGTTTAAATAATTTTTGAATAAATAAATTTATAGAATTAATGATATAAAGAAAAGTGAAAAAAAAATTATTTTTGTTTAATTATTGTAACTTTGGAGAATATTCTAATTATATTTGAGTTATTATCTTATAGATCAAATCCCATTTTTTAGATTGATCATGACGGGTCTTGTATAAGATCAAATTCCCTTTTGTGGATTGGTCAAACCATATTTATATGGTGGTATTTGTAAAGTCGGCTCCTAGTGTTTATAAAGTGATTTTAACCACTTCTAGAAGAAGTCGGCCCTACTAAGTGAAGAGAGATAACCCTAGCGCCTCCTCAACTAGTATTTATATGTGAGGATGGTGCCTCACTTAGACACACACACACACACACACTCACTCATATAGTGCGCATATCTTGAAGGCAGTTGCAGTTGTAGGAAGAAGGAGAAGAAAGGTGAATGCTCAGTCTTAGTTTATTCTTGGTGTTTTGGTCTTAGTCTTGGAATTGTATTGGCAATCTATTATTGAGGAAGTTTTGTTGGGTTTTCTATCCCATGAGGGTTTCCCAAGATAAAATGTTGCATACCTTGTGATTGTGTTTTTTTCAGTGATCCTCTTTATGCTATTGTTTTGGAAATGCATTGAATGCTCAAGTAATTTGGAATTAACCTAATAAAAACACTAAAATTAACATGGTATCAGAGCCTGACTGAATAGAGAACCTTTCACTGGGTATCTAAAAACATCATTGTTGTTATACAAGGAAATTAGGGCTCTTTATTGAAGAGGAATTTTTGACTAAAAACTATCTTGGGAACTGCGCCTTACCCTCGTGCATATTTTGGCAGCTTGATCGAACTTTTTCAGTGCCCATATTCTCCGAAAAGTCAAACCCTAGTTTTGACTGGTACTAGAAAACCAGGAAACCAAAACCAGTACCAGAAGTACCAGTCCAAAATTGCGCAGGTCAAGTTTCAAGGGGTAAAACTTGGAATTTTCTGAAACAGACAACTCCAACAAACTGGTCATAGCCCAACACATCTCTTGGTAAGTTTAGATTCATTTTATGGGAACTTTCATTTTTTGGTCATTTTCTAGCTTTAGGTCAAGATGTCTGCAAGCACCAATCTCGTTGACAAGTTAGAAGGTGTGGAAACTTTTCGTGCCTGGAAGCACATAATTGGACTCATTCTTGAAGAGAATGACCTTGCAAAATTCATAAAAGAAAATGTACCGGAACCTGAAGAAGATGAAGCCAAAGAGAAGTACACGAAGGATATGATTAGGGCTAAAAGAATAATTGTAGATTCCATTAAAGACCATTTGATCCGTCAATTGTCTTCTAAAAATACTCTAAAATATATGTTTCATGCCCTAACCATAATGTATGAAGGAAAGAACATCGACCGAAAGATGAACTTGAGAACCCAACTCAAGAATACAAAGATGCATAAAGGAGAAACAATTCATGACTATTTCTCTAGGGTTTATCAATTCAAGGAACAATTAGAAACAACTTAGATGAATATGAACTCATAATGACAACTCTTAATGGTCTCACAAGACCTTGGGATGCCTTCATCCAAACTATTTTTGCAAGAAAATAGAAACTCCAATTTGACAGTTTATGGGAAGGATGTGTTAAAGAAGAAGCAAGAGTGGCCAACCAAGAAGCCTTCCTATTAAGAGATGAAGATGAAACCCTAATTTCTCATGCTAAAGGAGGAAAGAAAAAGTCTCATTTTCAAAAGGAGACCCTCTTTCATAAAGAATCTCACCCTCCAAAGAGATTCCAGAAATATCACAAGGGTCAAAGAAAGGGAAAACATTTCTCCTCTTATCAATGTTATCATTGTGATAATATGGGACATATTGCTAAGAACTGTCCTGCTAGAAGGGAATAATACAAGAAGAGAAATAACAAAAGACGTCATGCCCATGAAGTTAAAGATGATGAGCCACCCAAGAAGTTGACTAAAGAAGATATTGAAGATTATGTTTTATTTTCCGCCCTCTCAGGATCTGTGACATCTGGAGAGGATACTTGGCTCATAGATAGAAGTGCCTCTAAGCACATGACAGGTCATAAATGCATTCTCAAAAAGGAATTTCCCTAGAAAGTTTCACTTGGAGATGATTATCAATACCCTATCAAAGGAATGGGAGAATCCACCTACAAACTTGATTCAGGAACACCGATGAGAATGAAGGATGTACTCTATGTACCAAGATTGACAAAGAAATTACTTTCTATTTCAGCTCTAGATAAGAAAGGGTTCAGGGTTGCATTCATAGATGGTGAAATTCTTATGTGGCCTAAAGGAAAAACTATAGAATATTCAGTTGTTATTGGAACAAAAGAAGGTGGTTTGTACAAGTTAAAAGGTCACTCGGATGTAGCCTTGAATCACTCTACTGAAAGTCCTTGTGAACTTTGGCATAGAAGAATAGCTCACATAAACTACAAATCCTTACCATATGTAAGAAAGGTAGTTACAGGTTTATCGGAATTAAAGGTTGATCATGAAGGTGTATGTAAGGGATGTGCACAAGGAAAGAACATAAAGAATGATTTTCCAAAGAGCGATAGTAAAGTAGGACTCTTGGAACTTGTCAACTCAGATGTATGCAATCCAATGCCATCAACCTCTCCGAGCGAGCATGTATACTATGTATCCTTTATTGATGATTACTCTCATAAGACTTGGGTTTATTTCTTGAAATCAAAAGATTAAGTACTTGGAAAGTTCAAGGAAATCAAAGCCTTGGTAGAAAACCTCTCCTAAAGGAAAATCAAGATACTTAGGTCAGACAATGGAGGAGAGTACACTTCAAATGAATTCAAAAGATTTTGCAGAGATGTCGGAATTAAGACAAAGCTCACCACTCCCTATAATCCTCAACAAAATGGTGTAGCAGAAATAAATAATAGAATGATTATGGAAGCAGTAAAGACTGTGATTCATAATCAAGATCTTCCAATGCACTTATGGGATGAAGCAACAAGAACAACAACATATGTCCAAAACAAATTATCCCATAGTGCACCTGGATTCAAAACTCCCAAAGAAATGTTCACCGGAAAGAAGCCAGTAGTAATCCATCTCAAAATATTTAGTTGTCTAGTATTTGTACACATTCCAAAAGAAAATAGAACTAAGTTGGATCCTTCAGGAAATAAGAGAATATTTGTTGGATACTATGAGGTATCTAAGGCCTTCGAAATTTACATACCAGGTTACCATGATATTGAGATCAACAGAGATGTAACCTTAGATGAAGATGCAACACTCAAAAGATCAAGGAAATGTCAGCTTGAAGAAGTATATGAAGAAGAACATGTAGCTCCCAGAGTTACAAAACCCATGAAGGAAGTTACAGTTAACCCCGATGATGAGATTCTAGAAGATTATGATATGATAGAATCTCAAGAACCTCCCCGTATGACGATCTCTCACAAGAGAAATCCAGCTAGAGAGAAATAACTTATTCAAGATGCAGAGAAGTATGGTGCCCCAGAAGGAACCATGAGACAAATCAAGAAACCTAAGCCATTCTCCAACTATATGGCCTTACAGTGTGATCTCATAGAAAATGAACCTACTTTCTTTGAAGAAGTCATTCAAAAGAAATAATGGATGGACGCCATGACAAAAGAATACCAGTCCATTATAAATAATGATGTATGGGAAGTAGTTCCCGGACCAAAGAATAAAGATGTGGTATATTCCAAGTGGATATACAAAATAAAACACGCATTAGACAAAAATATTGAAAAACATAAGGAAAGATTTGTGGCTCGTGGATTTTCTCGGAAGGAAGATATTGACTATGAAGTAACATTTTCCTCTATAGCCAGATACACTTCTAGTAGAGGTTACACCAGATGGATGTGAAAACAACCTTCTTAAATGGTGTTATTGAAGAATAAGTGTATTTAGAACAATCACAAGGTTTTGAATTTGAAGATAGAAAGACTCATGTCTGCAGGTTGAAGAAATCTCTGTATGGGTTGAAGCAAGCTCCTAGAGATTGGAATGGTAGAATTGATAGTTTCCTAATGAGCTTGGGCTTTACCAAAATTAAAGTTTATCCTAACCTTTACTTCAAGGTTATGAATGATGAGCCAATTATATTTCTACTATATGTGGATGACTTATTCTTAACATGAGAAGAAAATCTTATCACGGATTGCAAGAAGAAGCTCGTTGCAGAGTTTGAGATGAAAGACCTAGGCCCGATGCATTATTTATTAGGCCTTGAAGTCTGACATAGCCCACATAAGATCTTCCTTAACCAAGGGAAGTATGCAATTGAAATACTGAAGATATTTGACATGTTGGAATGTAAATCCATGAACACACCCATGGAAATGAATTTTAAGCTCCTGGTTGATACTTCGTTGGAGTTGGTTGATGCTACTCTATACAGACAAATTATTGGATCGTTGATGTATCTAAGGAATACCAAGCCATATATATGATTTGCTGTGAACACATTGAGTCAGTATTTGGTGGAACCCATACGTGTTCACCTTGTAGTTGCAAAGCATGTGAGGAGATACCTTAAGTGTACGTTGGATTATGGTCTTTCTTATACTAGAGATCATGACTTTAGACTGTATAGTTATACTGATTCATATTTTGCTAGAAGTGCTTCAGAAAAAAAGACAAGTTCAGGATGTTGTTTCAGTTTAGGGTCAGTCATGACTTTATGGCAAAGCAGGAAGCAATCTAGTATTTCTCTCAACATGGCAGAAGCAGAGTACATCACATCATGTTCCTCTAGTTGTGAATCCATATGGCATCGAAATTTGTTGACATGTCCATTCTATCTGGATATGGAAGCCATCATGATTCTATGTGATAACCAGAGTTGTTTAAAGATGACAGAGAACCCAGTTTTCCATGATAAGTTGAAGCACATATAGATCCAGTATCACTACATTCGTGATATGATGC
This sequence comes from Picea sitchensis, assembly GCA_010110895.2. Classification (NCBI taxonomy): domain Eukaryota; kingdom Viridiplantae; phylum Streptophyta; class Pinopsida; order Pinales; family Pinaceae; genus Picea; species Picea sitchensis. Next base: position 47,573 of record SNQJ01S0064457.1, read on the forward strand.
AAAGGGGAGTTATAAAGCTCCAATATTTTGGCATAGATGAGCAGGTTGTAGATGTGTTGACCAAGCCTCTGTCTCGTGTGAAATTTGAGTACTTCTGAGACAAGATTTGTGTTGTTTGAAAGGACCTCCCTCGAAAGGGGGAGTGATGTTGATGATACTATGGTATCCTAACCAACATCGGGTAGCTCCGTTAGGATTTTATATCCTAGAGGATTGATCATCCCTGGGAAGATCCCAAAGGTCTGATAAGGATGGTATGTTAGAGTACCTGTGCATGTATATGCCAACTGTGTTCAGTAGTGGTAGCTCCGTTAGGATTTTATATCCTAGGGAATATTATTATTCCTGGGAAGATACCGAAGGTTAGGTAAGGATAGTCTGTAAGAGTACCACAAATGTTGTTGTTGATGCATATACCTCATTCTGTTGCCANTTGTTTCAACCTTGTGTTGTTGATGGTGTTGTACCAACCTCATGCTATTGATGTTGTTGTATCAACTTCATGTTGTTGGTGATGTTGTTGTTCTAGCTTCATGCTATTGATGTTGATGTTTCATTTTCATGTTGTTGATAATGATCATGATGTTACTCCAAATCCATGTTGTGAACGATGATGATATTGATGATGAGAAAAACTTTCGATGATTTATAGATGTGCCAGTTAGTGTTCCAGATGTTGATGATGATGTTTCCCTCTCCTTCTCTTAATGATGTTGTATTGGGTCATGTCAGTAGAATACCCTTCTCGTTAAGGGGGAGTGTTGAATTATTGTAACTTCGAAGAATATTCTAATTATATGCAAGTGTTGAAATATTGTAAGTTCTAAGAATATTCTAATTATATTTTAGTTACTATCCTATAGATCAAATCCCCTTTTGCAGATTAACTAGGTCGGGTCTTGTCTAATATCAACCCCTTGTGGATTTGATCAAACCATATTTATATCGGTGGTAACAGCAACCTCTATGTCATAAAGTGATCCACTTCTGGAAGACGCCAACCCCCAATAAGTGAAGAGATATAACCCTAGCACCTCCTCAACTAGTATTTATATGTGAGGATGGTGCCTCACTTAGACACTCACACACTCACTCATATAGTGCACATATATTGAAGACAGTTGCAGTTGCAAGAAGAAGGATAAGAGAGGCGCATGATCAGCCTTAGCTTCATTCCTGGTGTTTCTATCTTAGTCTTGGCATTGTACGGGCACCATTATTGAGGAAGTTTTGCTGGGTTTTCTCCCATGAGGGTTTTCCCCAAGAAAACAAGTTGTGTACCCTAGGATTGTAGTTTCTTTCAAATATCCCTCTTTATGTTATGTTTTGAAATGCTTTAAATACCTAAAATACCATTAACCTAATAAAACAACAAATAAACATTATTTTAAGTTATTATAATGATTTTGTTACTCTATTTCAACATACATATTATAAAACACAAAAAAATTAAACACAACTCCATTTAAATTCTGCACTTAAATAAATAAATTTATTTTACTTTCATTCACCAAATCAAGTTCTAAAAACCTTAAACATTAACTAAAAGTTATTACTTGAACATTATATATAAATTACATAGTGGAGTGATGAGAATCCCATTTAACTTTAATATATTCTAAAGAGGGAAAATAGGAAAACACAATAGCCAAAATAGGCGAATAGGAAAGGGTCCTTGTGCATTTCTAATGAAATATAACACATAATATAACAACAAGTTATTCAACCATACTATGAAATATCAAAACAACTAAACTCTATTACCAAATTGCAGACCTTTTACTAGCTTTATAATTGTGACCAATCCATCCTGGGCTGGTCTAATGATGTTGTTATTTATGACATTGATTTTTCTTAAGTTCTTCATGACTAATCCAAGAGAGACTCATCTAATGATGTTGGTATTCCAATGATTTCTTGGGAGTGTTATCTGGTTAATATTGTTCTGAAGCATATGGTCAATCTTGATTTTCTTGGATAATGACAACCAAACACGATGCTTGAAAGTTGTTTGAATCTCTTTGTTCTTCCAAACATGTTCGAGTTGGCGAGTGTTGCCATGCCTCCCATGCCCATCACAACAATGATTGGAGGCATCTTTCTCCAATAACATCTTAGTAATGACATCAATGTACTCTAGAATTCCCACATAATGATGATCTTCATGAAGATAAACATGTTGTTGTACAAGTTTTTTTTTCTTGCATTTCTTAATGTAACTCAAATTCAACTATGGAACTCTTTCAACTGAAAATTATAGTCAGTTTGACACTTATCTCTAAGAATTTGAATTACTTGATTATATTTGTGTTGATAACTATAATGTGTTTTAGATTTAGCTATAATAATTTGAATCACTTGATGACATCTGTGTTGTTCGTTAAAAGACAATGATTTACTGAATATTTGAATTTCAAAATCTCTTCTGAAAATTTGAGAATTAGAGGTTCATAGCTGCAGATACTATGTAGCATCTACAACTAGATGAATTGTTTATTGTATTTCCATCTCGCTCTTTTCCCTTGAAGAAACAAAAGAAAATGAAGGCAACCGATAGTTAGTGGTGTGTTTAAATTATGTAGTGGATATGTTATAGCACAATTTGTAGGTTGGGAAAAGCCCGAAACAACCACAAAACAAGAGCTACAACTTGGGAATCCTACACCTAATGTCACCTTGATGTAGGTCTCGCACTTCAAGGGTGACTAAGCCACTCTAGGGAGGCGATCCCAATGAACCTACGAGGATTAAGATGGAGATGGAGGGAAATGGAAGTGAAGCCCCTAGAGTTCAATTCTAAGTGGAATAAAAGGTAGCGAGAGATTCCTTGAAAGTCAAGTAATTTCTTCCCCACAGGTATAGTACTTCTCTGGATGATTGTACCTACCCGAGACACAAGAAAATACACTTTGCAATGATATATGTTAGTTGGATCAACAAGATAATATTTTTGTCGCTAATTTATAGCAATAGATAACAATATATCAGCAAGTAAATGGTACTATAAGCTTCTCAATAAGTGCTATAGATCAAGTAGAAAATACAAGAGAAAGACTAGCTAAAATCAAGGCGAGAAGCCAATATTCTAGCACAAAAGATAGGGTTGTTGTGAATATTTTTTTTCCGCAAATTATATCAACCTTATGTCTGTAAAATTCAATGTATTACAGTAAGAAAAATAGCCACTGAAATCTCATCAAATTTTTCCAAAAAAGTACGCTAGGCCAAGGAGAGTAAGTGTGCAAACTTTGAGCAAAATCCAATGGTTGATAAGAGAGTTATTCAAGCAAATGAGTTAGGGTTTCTACAGCCCTAATGGTTGAAGATGCAATTTTGTAACAACAGAAAGAAGTATCCCCTTGATGGGGATGCCCTAGTGGTTGTGATGTGCCCAAGGCACAAGATATACAATCCACTTTGCAAGAAGTAAAAATGACCAAAATTCATGTTTCCCAATACAATATTTTATTTCTCCAATGCAAAAAAGAGTATGACTAGTGCCTTTACTATTGGGTCAATGGAGTCAAATAGACAAGATCTAGAGAATCTACATCCTTGGGGGTGTAATCCCTTTTACTTTCCAAGGAAAGTTTCTCTAGCGAGGGTTTAATCTAAGAGGGTGTATGCCCTTATACTTCTCTTAGCAAACCCTTGTATAATCAATGAGATGAAGCAATACAATGAAAAAGACTATGGTGGGGGTGTATGCCCTTATACTTCCCACCTAGCTCCTAGCATAACAATACTTGAATTGAAGAAAATGATATCATAATAGTATAAAACCATACCAAGATCAAGAGAAATGCCAAGACAATCCACCATGAGAGCTAGAAAAGCATCATCCAAGGCTAGCACTAGACTTCCACCAACCATTCACCAATAGATAGACATAAATAAGTGCACAAGAGATAAAAAGAGTGAAGTGTGGTGCAAATTTCAGATCCAAGTTCTCCCACAAGAGGGAGTGTTGTGATTAAAATGAGATCTTATGATCTCTATTTATACAAAATGTAGCTAACATAGTTTGTCCAAAAATTAAGGAGTAAAACACAAGATTAGGGGTCAACAAACCTAATATTTCCCCCTTAACAAAGTAATATTAAACAATTCACTTAAAATTTCACTTGCACAAATAAAACCCTAATTTAGGAGGACGTCACCCCTTTAGGGGATGCTTTTCCACTTTGAGGAAGTCGTTGGTGTTGGAGAAGCATGGGTAGGCCTCCAAAGGCCACATGTCAATCATCCAAGCACTCTCATCATGGTTAAGACCTTTATACTCCTCAAACATCCATGTGTCAAAAGAGTGGCATATCACCACCATGCCCTAGCCCTAAAAGCATGGCGTCAAGCTAAAAATGGGATGTTTTGCCCCTCCTAGGCAAATCATTTGGAAAGTGAGGGTTGGGCTAGGTCGTCTAAGTCATCAAAAAGGCCTTCCAAGTGTAATCTCTCTCATTTGGCATGTGGGCCCTTGGAATCCAACCTATGGACTTGTAGCCCCATGGAAACCCAAGCTAGGCTTGTTCTCCCAAAAATGTCCACTAGCTAGGTCTTGCAAAGACAAATGAGCACACCCTCTAATTATGTCAAGTCATAACATCATGATAATTGAATCCAATCAATAAATAAGCCATCTAATCATGTGCATCAAAGATCACTATATCAAATAATTAACATCTCAAAGACATTATGTGACTTGTCAAGCTTGAATATGGGAGGGTTGGTGAGGTGTCCTATTGGTTAGATCTTTCCCTAGGTCAAGGAGAGTTTCCAAGAGATCCCTCTCTAAGCCATGTAAAGTGGATGAAGTGGTTGGGGTCAAGAATCAATGGAAATAGGGCTCATGACATACAAGGGGTCCTAATGTCTCATTCATGGGTGCCTTTGTAGAGGGTGTGTGGTACCTTCATCCACATCACACTTATTCCAAGCCCATCAATTTGCCTTTTATCTTTCTTTCTTTGTATTTTATTTCATAATAGCATAAGGAGAGATTAGAGGTCATTGCTCTGGCATGGTGACCAAATGATGGCAATGTCACCAACAAACCCCTAGTGGAAATGATAAGGATGGCTCGTGATGAGACCCCCTTTCTCTCAGCCATGCAACTCAGAGCCATTACCCTGGTTTGGTGATCAGATGATGTTAATGTCATACCACTAGATATTCATGGACGTGATAGGTCAACTCATGATGATATATCCTATCCTTCAACTAACCTTTTAAGCATTCTTTATTATATTGTGGGTCCCTTTTATCCAAAGATAAGTGTTTCATTTCTTTCTTGGGTGATCCATGGGTGAAGCATCTGGAAAGTTTAAAAAATGATTTTATCTTTTACCCAACATCAACCCCTTTGGGCCTTCAGCCCCTTCTTCCCATAGAATGAGGGACAACCCCTTGTTGGGTCAATACACCCTACAATCCCAAGAGATAAGGAAATGGAGGGGAATAATGATGGAAAGTAGTAATTATGGTCAAGAACGGTGCAATGGATCATTAAGGGAGTTCCTAGTAGAAAACTCTTTCCCAAAGAAGACCACTTACTAGGGAACAATGTAAACCACCAAGGTGAAGCAGGGAAAAAGGAATAATGTCCAAGCATATATCATGAAATATAGATCAATCTAAGATAAAACATAATCAAATGGATTGAATATTGAAATTATTATCACCATAATAGTGACTTGTACCTCATGGAGAAAGGCCCACTGCCTTTCGGAAGCCAACTGGTGTGGTGGATGCCATCTACACACTTGTGACCATCTGTGGTGGTGAGTGAGTTTTCCATCTGTGCAAAAGGTATTACTGGTCATGTAGTCTCGCGACACTCCATATATGCAATTTGAGGGCCTCGAGACATCATATCTTTAGTTATCCAAAAAATGGGGATAACATCTGGCTCCTACTTGGGGACATGCGCTCGTCGTAGAGTGCATGAGAACTGCAACATCTCCTGGTAAACCTATGCTTGTAGGGAAACATCATACTGTCAAGTGTAGGATGGCCTACACTTCCTTGTGCTCATATGATGATAATAAAAACCCACTGAACTAGAAAAAAAATTGACATTAAAAAAAAAAAAAATCTAAACTAAGCATGAAATCAATACGCAAGTAGAGAAAAATGAAAATGAAATGCATCTAAACTAATATGAAAAATCAATATGAAAATGCAGGGAATCAAAATGACTTACCTACTTACTTGGGGCCTTGGGGCCTTGAAGATCACATGATGGATGATGTCAGGTGAAGTCATACAACCAGTGCAACCAGTTGATCATTTCATCGAAGTATTTCCCCTCGTGCTTAATCATGTGAAACAACAAAGATAAGTCAAGCATATAATAATCCTAAGCATAAATATATATATAATCTATCATGAAATAAACTTCATGGAGATGGGTGGGAGGGAGGAAATCCTGCTGGAAAGAGAAACCGTTTGCGTGCTCATCTTGACTAAAAGTGTAGCCATAAGACTGAGCAATCCATCTCTGAAAGGGGATACTATATGCAGACGAAGCATCATCTTCATTCGTGCACAAAGACTCACTTCTTGTTGAGGACTGAGAAGAAATGAGAGATCGGAAGAATACTACATGGTATCTTGGAGAAGAGTGTAAGAGGTAAGGAACAATCTCAAGTGTAGAAAAACACTGCCTCTTACCCTGTGAATCTCCATGGAAATATCCATGATGAAAATATTTCCTCTTTGAAGAATGAACCTCTGACTGCTCTGAGGTGGTTTCATCCTGGTATTCCTCAAAATCTGAGCACAAAAGTTGGAAGTCATAAAACAAATTTGCATCCTCAAAAGGGTATGTACCAAAGGATGATTGGATATCACTCTGAGTATGTTGTGACAAGTCATCCTCGAAGGGGCGGAACAAATATGTAACCATATGATCACCAGTCTGCCAAACATCTGAATCATATATGTATGAGGACCACTCCTCTGATGATGACACCCCCTTTTCTTGAGAGATACCCTCAATGTCATAGATGGGGTCTTTATCAAATTTGAGACAAATAAGATCCCATCTTCGTCTTCCAGTTTGTATGAAAGTGTCTATATGATCAACAACCATATCGAAGGGTACTTTCATAGGACCATAAGTATGAATGAAAATGACCATAGTTTCATCTTTGTGTGCAGGAGGAGCAGAGGCATGGATGTCTTCAACTGGACCTTCAAATTCTTCATCATCAAGATTGATTGCTTCTTCAACATTAGGAGGTAAACAAGGTTGGACAACCTCGCCTTCATCAAGAGAGATCAAGGATAATGGTGCCTCAATATGTTTTACCTTATCATAATTCTTCTTATTTTTATAGACAATCCCCTTCGTTACCTCTTCATCACAAGAGGCTTGATTCTGAGTGCATATTTCTTTGCTTGATTTTCTTTAAGGGAATCTGTCATATCCAAGATTTCCTTCGATACTTATTCATTTTCATTGTCATGGAATAAAGCATCATCAAGGTCTTCGAAAGGGTCACAACTCATTGTGTTTTCTTCTTGATGTATTTCTTCATATGTCTGTTCTTCGAACACTTCTTCATCATCAAGGGCAGGAAACAACTATCTTATGAGATTAATCATTTCCTCAACAGCTTTATTGGAAGCCTTTTCCTTTTCCATCTATAAACGTTCCTTCTTCGAGGCATAATAATTTATGGATGGGGGTTCATCCCATGGTGCCATATTTCCATTGACTAAAAGGAGACCTCAATGGAGTTGCCAGATGAGATCAAGTCTCATCAAAGGATGAAAATGGGGAAAGAGGGAAAGGTGGGTTCGTGGAAGGTGGAGTCACCAGATGAGCTTCAAGAAGAGCTCATCAAGAAAGGCGGAAAGGGAACGTCCCTTGGTTGGAGTTGTCAGGAAAGCTAAGGGAAAGGATTTGGGATAGCTTACCAAAGTGTCGTTAGGGTACAAAGAAGATTCAAAATATTCCCTGACAATGATGCCAAAATGTTATAACACAAGTTGTAGGTTGGCCAAATCCCAACCCAACCAAAAAAAAAGAGCTACAACTTGGGAATCCTACACCCAATGTCACCTCTATGTAGGTCGCACACTTCAAGGGTGACTAGGTCACTCTAGGGAGGCGATCCCAGTGAACTTAGGGGGTTTGAGATGGAGATGGAGGGAAATGGAAGTGAAGCCCCTAGAGGTCAATTAGAAGTGGAATAAAATGTAGGGAGATATGCCTTTCAAGTCAAGTAATTTATGCCCCAAATATAAAGTACTTCTCCAGATGATTGTACTTTCCCGAGACACAAGAAAAGACACTTTGCAATGATATATGTTAGTTGGATCAATAAGTTAATATTTTCGTCCCCGAGGTGTAGGACAATTGGTGATGGAGTGTGTTGTTAAGGCACTCCGTGATGTTAAAGTCACTGGTTCGAAACCTGCGGGGAAAAAAAATCCAACCATGTTAAGGGTTGGTGTGGCTCAGGACAGGTGCAATCCCTGGGTTATTTTGATGGCTTAGATGCCCCTAAGTCGCGGTTTATTAACCACAGGTTAGTCCCACATGTCACGGACAAACTAACAAACCAAAAAAAAATAACAAGTTAATATTTCGGTCCCTAATTTGCAACAATAGATAAAAGTATATATCAACAAGTAAATGGTACTATAAGTTGTTCAATAAGTGCTAGAGATCAAGTAGAAAATACAAGAGAAAGACTAGCTAAACTCAAGACGAAAAGTCAATATTCTAGCACAAAAGATAAGGTTGTTGTAAATACATTTTTGCAGAAAATTATATCAGCTTTATGGATGTAACATTCAATGTATTACAACAAGAAAATCATCCTATGAAATCCCCTCAAACTTTGACAAAAAAGTGCACTAGGCCAAGGAGAGTAAGAGTGCAAACTTTGAGCAAAATCCAATGGTTGATAAGAGAGTTATTCAAGCAAATGAGTTAGGGTTTTTGCAGCCCTAATGCATGAAGATGAAATTTTGTAACATAAGCAATAAGTAGCCCCTTGATGGGGATTCCCTAGTGGCTGTGAGGTTCCCAAGGCACAAGAGATACAATCCACTTTGCAAGAAGTAAAAATGACCGAAATTCATGTTTCCCAATGCAATAATTTATTTCTCCAATGCAAAAAAGAGTATGACTAGTGCCTTTACTATTGGGTTAATGGATTCAAATAAGAAAGAGCCAGAGAAGATTCCTCCTTGGGAGTGTAATCCATTTTACTTCCCAAGGCAAGTTTCTTTAGCTAGGGTTTAAGCTAAGAGGGTGTATGTCCTTATACTTCTCTTAGAAAACCCTTGTATAATCAATGAGATGAAGCAATAAAATGATGAATACTATGGTGGGGGTGTATGCCCTTATACTTCCCACCTAGTTCCTAGCATAAAAATACTCTAATTGAAGAAAATGATAGCATGATAGTAGAAAACCATTCCAAGATCAAGAGAAATGCCAAGACAATCCACCATAAGAGCTAGAAAAGCATCAACCAAGGCTAGCGCTAGACTTAGACCAACAATTCACCAATAGATAGCCATAAACAAGTGCATAAGAGATAAAAAGAGACAAGTGTGGCACAAATTTCAGATCCAAGTCCTCCCACAAGAGGGAGAGTTGTGATTAAAATGAGATCTTATGATATCTATTTATACAAAATGTAGCTAACATAGTTTGTCCACAAATTAAGGAGTAAAACACAAGATTATGGGACAACAACCCTAATATTTCCCCCTTAACAAAGTAATATTAAACAATTCACTTAAAATTTCACTTCTTGCACAAATAAAAC
>SNQJ01S0064458.1:0-25643 GCA_010110895.2 Picea sitchensis
TTCCTCTTTTGTAACGTAACATTCTTTTATTATTTTTCTAAAATTATTGAAAAAAGACAAAAAAATCAAATATACCCCAAAAAGAGGAAGGGAAAAGTATTTTCTTTATCGGCAGCATAATGAGTCACCCTTGGATAAAGCACATATGTCTGTTTGTTCGTCAAACTCTGGGATTTAATATGACCTTAGGAAGTTGTTCTCGCTACATAGAGATGTGTCCTCCTCTGTTTGGTTATTCTTCCAAACATATGGAGAGTTTGTGTTGCCTCCTTCCTCGCAAACTTATGTTAATGCCATGTTTCCTGAGTCTCATCATTTTTCATGCTATTGTCCAAGGGAATTTTTTACCAAGCCTAATTTGGCCCCTCTATAGTTTGTCTCTTGCCCTCATACCCAACCATCCTGAACATCCAATCAAGTCTTTGTTCGAAATCAATGAAGCCTTCAGTCTGATCATCAAGATTCTCTAGTCCATGACCGATGAGCTGTCTAAGACCTCTGGGTAGTGAAGTCGTACACTCATATTACACTCCTACCCAAGTTTTGAAGATTTTGAAGTTGTTGCTCGAGCACTGAAGACCTCATCTCCAACCATCAAGCCTTATCATATTCTATGAAGATGGATACTCTACACGTATATCTTTTTGATTTCGAGATGTAGCTTCGCTATGTATTGCTCACGGCTACACTTTATATAGTTATATGACATGGATCTACAGTGTATTTGATTGGTAGCCATGATTTTGTTTTATCCCGAGCATGGGTATGCCCGCCTCGGTGAGACAATTATTATTTTGCAGACGACACCTCCTGATTCCTGGTCCCTGGGCTCACTTGTTCGGCACATCGGTGAAGATTGTTAATTTTTTTCGGCCATCAGATGCTCTTCTGACCTCACACATTAGGGGGCATCTCTATATCCCTAATTTGCACCAGACATGCTTACCTGGCATCAGGCCATCTCAGATTCCTTCTTTTCCGAAACACTGTTGAGCAACTCTTCTTAAAAAAACCCTTTTATAAAGCCCCACATGCTCTGATGCATTATTGCACGTGTGTACACGCTAGCTGACCCAAGACAGCCCGCGTGTACCTACAAAAGCACAAAAAAAGGAAAGTTGTTGATGGAACACACAACTTTGGGTAAGTTAACTAAACCTTTCGGCCACACATGGCCATAAATTCAACCAAATACCTAACTTCTTCTAGCCTATGAAAGAAGGGTTAGGGTTCCCATTTGAAAGAGGAGAATCATAGTAAAGAAACTATACCAAATTGCGCATTCCCTTTGTCCCAACCTTTAGCCATCCTTATGCAAAGAGAAGTATAGAGCAAAGAAGTTGGAGGATAGTTAAAGAAGATCCCAGGACCAGGTTCGTGGAGCAGTAGTCGACTTCATCATTGTAAGTTGATTTATTGAAGTTAATAATAAAGAAGTACTTTTCCCGTCTCGCCATATGAGGTTTTCATGGTTTATTGCATACATGTTGATTAAATATCTAACCCATTAATCTGTAGATCAAATGCATGTGGAGTTATTTATTTGTCTTGTGTGAATGCAGGTCAGCCTTGGGAGGAGAGCTGTAGTCAAAGAGCGACCAAGCATGAAGAAGGATCGATATCAAACACCTGAAATAAGGTATGCTCGCTTGATCTTCTTAACTACGTACTTGCTTAAGAATAATGGGGATTAGGTCTGGGATGTCAGTAGAAATAGGAATCTTTAAGTCTTTTCTGCATGCATGATAAAACCCTAAGTGCTAGTCCGTAGGAGGGATTTCCCACCCACAACACAAGTGGACAGGTTTCTTATAACAATTTCATCTAGTCATAAAGTATAAGAAGGGAAGCACAAACAAGTTGGAAAACATGATTTCAAGGCCACCCACATCCAATATTACATCTTTGGGAACTCTTATGCACATAGATAATTTTACCCATGATGCATACAGAGAGGCATATATAGAAGATGAGGACATCAAGGAGTTTCTTTGGTAGTGAAAGGGTCAAATTCATATAGATAAGGTGATGGAAAGGATGACTATCATTTCCAAAAAAAATTACTCTACAAGCTCGACAAGCTCAATGCCCCTAAAGGTGAAAAACTACAACTTATCTATGAATCTCACACTTCCAATATTTCAGGACATTTCGGTGTTGGGAAGATAGTTGCCAACTTACCAAGGTAGGTGTATTAATCCAAAATGTAGGAAGATGTAGAACAGTATATTATAGGATGTATATTTTTTTGTACCAACAAGCCCAATAATAAGAAGTAAGTTATATACCATCCCTTACATGTACCCACTCGACCTTGGGAAATTATTTCCATGGGTTTTGTGGGAGGTTTACCAAGAACCAAGAAGAGATATGACTATATATTTGTGGTAGTTAACAGGTTCAGAAAAATGTGCATCCTCATGCCTTTTAAAAACACCATCAAGGGATAGGGAGAAACAAACTTGTTCTTTGAATAGGTTTGGGTGCACTTTGGGACACCAAGGAGGATCATCTCAAACAGGGAAACCAAATTTCTCAATTCCTTCTAGAATCCATTGTGTGAGAATATGGACACTAATCTCAAGAGGTCTACAACATTCCATCCACAGACAAATGGGTAGAAAAAAGTAGTAAACATAACTTTGGAGCATATTTTGAGGGGTTACAATCAAAATCATATGAATACCTAGGATGAAAATATGATCTATAAAAAACACTCTTATAACAGATAAATCCACACTTCTGTTGGTAAATCACCTTTTGAAACTTATTTTGGATACTTTCCACCTTCACCCTTGAATGTTGTATATCAGAAGCAAGGAGGAGTGAGGGAGGACCTCATAGGAGATGCATTAAAATAATAAAAAATTGTTGAGAAGATCAGGAAGATCCATTTGCAAGTACAAGAGACACTGAAAAAGTCACAGGAAAATTACAAGGATAAACATGACCAACATAGAACATAGAGAACATTCAGAGTGGGAGATAGAGTATGGTTACAATTGAATAAGGAAATACTATAGGGTCCTCGTAAGAAGATAAAGGCTTTGTGTTATGGTCCTTTTGGGGTATTGTAAAAGGTGCGAGATAACATTTACAGACTTAGTCTACCCCCATACATTTTCATTTACTCAGTAGTGAATGTGGAGAATCTCAAACTCTATGATCCCTCCATGTTGGATCAGGAGGAGGAGCAGGTCCTACCTTCCATAGAGGATTTAGAACCATATTCTTAGGTAGAGTTGGAAGAGGATATAGTTTTGCAGAAGTGGCCCATAACTACAAGACAAGGGAAACATGACCTTTGGTAGGTTGGGTTGAAAGGACAAATTCTAGAGAAAACAAAGTGGCACTCCAGGGAGAAGGTAGAGGAAACATTTCCTCACCTCATTATGTAAAGATTTTTGGGGGAAAAAGCCTCCTTAAATGGGGAGGTATGATCTAGAATGGATCATTATATTATTTTTCATCTATCTCAATACTTTATGGGTGGAAAAATTCAAGGAATAATCGTACAAGGCCATTTTGGAAGTTGGTCCAAATTTGGAAATTTGGGTCCAAAAAGCCATCTGAAATATTCTGAAGCCATTTGATAAATCAAGTGACACTTTTTTATGGTCAAAACCTTACCGTGGAGAAAAATTTCTATACTCTACACATTGATACCTTTCCAATGATGCAATAATTTCCTCAATCCAAGTTCGTTTTTGAAATTTATGGCTCTCACAAGTTGACCTACCATATTGATCACCATTGTGCGAGTGGATGCCATGTCAACCTTCATTACTTAGATAGGTGGGGCTAGCCACGTAGTGGATTTTACAAGAAAATTATAGAAGTTACAAAACATTATCATAATTGAGGGTTGAGGAATTCAAAAGCCCACCCCTAGATGGCTATCAGGCTATGTTAAATACAGGGCCACTAGGAGGAGAAGGGGTTCCATTCTATGTTATTGTATTTTGTTCCATATAAGAGAAGAAGAAATGGGAGTGATAAATTAGAGAGCATAACAAAGGGGGTTTAATGTTATGTAGTATCCTAACAAGACATATGTCTCAGGAAACTCCGTAGATATTTTCTTCTCATTTGTACTTACATTATTTCCATACCAGAGAAAAGAGAGAAGAGAAACCTCACCTTCTAGTTGGTTTTCTCCCGTAATGGTTTCCCAAACAAAATATTTGTGTTATTTTGTGGATGGTGTGTGATTGTGTTCTCTATGTTGTGCATTTTATCCATTTCATGCATAACCAAAAATTCAATAACTAAATATTCTGGAATCTAAATGAATTTAACCTTCATAGCGTAGATTTTAGTTTGATTTATTAGATTTGTTGTGATGAACTGTTCTAGTGGAATATCCACAACAGTTTACAGATCATGACTCATAATCCGACTGAAGTCAATTGTAAGATAATCCCGAGATTTGTGGGATTTGCATCCAATGATCTGTGTGGATCTTAACCATTTTTGGGTGCCATGATTTAGAGTTTCACATACTATAAATACTATAAATAAGGCACGTTGTAATGCATTATTTTAATCAATATTTGGATGTTAATGCTAATATTTAGCAGAAGGTTACAAGTCATGTATATGTAAGCCAAATTGATTGGAATGGTGTTCTTGTGTAAATAAAGAGAGTATGATGGCGATTTGTCTTAAGTGTAGACCAAGTTTAGTCATGTAAATCTTTATTCTGAATGAATAAGACAACATGAGAGAAAGACACTCAAATAATGTTAGTTTTCCCGTCTGGGTTTCTAAGGTAAAATATCTATGTACAATGCTTTTCATTTATTTTCTTTTTTAAATCTATCTTCTATTTTCCTACTAGGTTTAGTGTGGATGTCTATTTCCTAGCATGTGGTATCAGAGCTAGGCTAAGTAATTATGATCTTTGATAAGATCTTGGATCTAAGCTAAGCCATAGGTCTAATGAGAGTTGTAAGCCAAAGATATTTAAAGTTGTTCTTGAAATAATGACAAGAAATTTGAGGATATAGATCGACAAATTCGATGGAAAGAATTTTGAGTTTTGGAAGCTTAAAATTGAATACCTCATTGTAGATCGAGAACAATAGGCAGTGATCTTTCCAAGTACCATTTCGACTGGTATGTCAAGTTAAAAATGAGAGATGAAACACGACAGAAGGGGAAAGAGTATGATTCGACTGCATCTCAAAGATTCCATGTTGTTGAATGTCTTAGGTGAAGACTCGACAAAGAAACTATGGGACAAGTTGGTAAGCTCGTACTAGTTGAAATCCTTGGTAAATAAGTTGTTCCTTAGAAATAAATTGTATATTTATGAGTGATGGGAGCTTGATAACTAAACATTTGAATGCATTCAATAATGTAATAAGACAATTATTGTTTGTGGATATTAAAATCGTTGAGGAGAAATGTATTAGCCTATTATGTTCTTTTATAGACTATTGGGATAGCTTTGTCATGGAATAAACTGTGGCCATCCACCTTCCCCACCGAATGAATGTTTTTGAGATTGTGGTTTTGATAAACCATGATATTCACCCTTTTGGTGGGTAATGTAATGTAATTCCATCTCCATTTGTAATGTAATGTAATTCCTATAGTGTTGATGCACCAAATCCCATTAGAACTCCATAGTTAAGCACACTTGGGCTAGTGTAGTATTGGGATGGGTGACCTCTCAGGAATTCATAGTGTTTTACATGCGTATGGTATTTTGTAAACTTAGACCAATTTATCCCACATGCATGTTGAGAATTATTCTCCTCTCACTCTCTCATATATAATCGAGGTGAAGGAGGTCCTTTAAGAATGCAATGGAGTGTCATGTAATTCTTGTTGTGAATGAAGCATAGCCAACATCTCTTTCTCTTCAAAGATAAGATACCCCCTTTTAGCCAGTTTGTATACTACAGTGTTATACTATTTTTTTCATTAATAGAATTTGGGCTTCACTATATTTTTGTGTTTATAATATATTTTCCTTTGTATCTCATTTTTTTCTCAGCATAATATGGATCAACGGTATCGAAGAATTCTACTCCTTAACTTTTATTAGAGAATATCCCCGATAAGGTCAGGGTATAGAGAGTTGGTTATTGAGCTAGTTTCTCTTGAGGAAAACTGTTCTCACCAGCCCAAGTGACCTTCCATGGTGGAAGAAAAGACATATTATGGAGAAGAATATCCTTTCAAGACGTTTCTCTAGGAATCCCTCGTGCGACATAGGAATGATATGATGGAAAAAATTCCTCAAATTATTTGACGACTATTGATGGCGGTCGAAGCATCTTTGACAAGAAGCCATTTCATAGGTGTGACACCCTTCAAGGTACAATTCGTTTTTGATATCCCCTTATTTGAAGGAAATATAGATGTAGATGCTCTAGAAAAATGTTTGAATATGCTAGAAGGTTATTACTATGTCCAAAAAAATTCCTAGAGCAAAAAGATCACCTTTGTGCTCCTTAAATCCCTTCCCTATGTTAGAGCTTGGTGCGAAGGTTACTGAGATAGGTACACCGTGGATGAATTTATGCCATTTGGGAGAGAACCCAGTTGGGTGGCCTTCGTAGATTCCATCAAGGAGAAGTTCTAACCTATTGGAAACTATGATGACCAGTACATGAGATGGACGACTCTACATCATAAAAGAAACCAGGTGGTGTTGAAGTACACTAGCATCTTTCATACCGTGCACTCAAATTTGGGTATTAAATATTTTGAGCGGCACTTGGTTTTGAAGTATCGTTGTGGTATGCACATGTACGTTCAAATAGATATGGATTTATTGGACATATCCTCACCAGGATTTTCTTATCAATATGCTGTAAACATTGAGCAAAAATTCAAGTAGTGGATTAAGTGGGAGTTCGGGTTCACAAAAACACCACAAAAGAAACATGACAAAGGAAACCCTAACTCACAGAATGAAGGATAAAACAAGGAGAGTCAATCTCAAGAAAATAATTCCAAGAAACCAACTAATAAGGGTTATGGGAAGTCTAAGAAAGACACCAGAAAGTGGTGTGAGTTCCACAAAAGTCCCGAGCACAACATTGATGAATGCCTCTAGAAACATTAATTGGTGGACGAGCTCAAAGAAAAATAATTAGAACCTCACTCAAACTTTGATTTAGAGCACAATAAAGGGAAACATATCATTGATGAAAATCCCACTATTACCATCACGACAAAAAAAATACAACCAAAATAACCAGAGGATCCTAAGGAGGAGGAGCACCTCTTCCACTCGCAGATGTAGGTAAAGGGGAACCCATTGCATTTCAATGTTGACAACAAGGGTAAAAATAACCTGATATCAGCCAAGGTTGTTAAGAGATTGAAGTTGTCAATGATGTCACACCCCAACCATACACCATTGGATGGTTGATTTGGGTATGAGAGATCTATGTCAACCAATGATGTTGCATGTCCTATAGAATCAAGCCCTTCAAGGATGAGGTATTTTGTGATGTTTCCCCACTTTAATTCTATAATTTACTTTTAGGGAAACCATATATGTCGAAACATCATGCTATCTATGAGTCTCGACCCCAAAATGTCACTATTACTCTCGGAGGTCAGCTCTATAGGGTACCAGAGGTAGCTTTGAATATTGCCACTTCATTGATATCAGAAAAATAGTGCCACAAAGTGATCTATCAGACCAAATTTTTTTCCCTCTGTACAATCTATTCAAAAGGTGACCAGAAGGTCATTAGGACCACTACAAACATGACCTAAGACCTTTCTATCCAACAAAACTAGGCCGGCCATATTGTAGAGGAGCACAAATATGTTTTTTCTTCAGCTATGGGGGTGCCTCTACACTACCACATCTTGCATTCCATTGACTTAGTTTTTGGTTCTCCCTTACCCAATTCTCCAATCTATAAATACTTATTTATAGAGAATGTGAGTCTTCCATATGTTCAACATAGCTCTATTGCCCATGACCCTTTTCAAGTGTTCTTTGGGTTCCAACCATTAGCCCCCATTGATATATCTCTTCTTGGTGCATCTTCACTGACAGAGTCATCCCACTATTAGACCAAGGCATATTATGCAACTAGATTTGTTGAAAGGATCCAAAACCTCCACCAATAGGTTCATGGCATACTTCCACGATCCAAATACAAGTAGGAAAACTACTTCAACAAGGAAAGCGACTCACAAAAGTTCATATTCAAAAAACATTTCCCCATATCCCAAGGGAAATTGACACAATGGGGACCATTTCCTCCTAAGGGGGGATGATTGATCAAGTGGATCTCAGTGGCCATCCACCTTCTCCACTGAATCAATTTTTCTGAGCCTGTGGTTTTGCTAAACCATGATATTGACCCTTTTGATGGGGAATGTAATGTAATGCCATCTTCGTTTGTAATGTAATATAATTTCTACAATGTTAATGCACCAGATCCCATTAAAACTCCATTGTTAAGAGTGTTTGGACTATATTAGTATTGGGATGGGTGACCTCTTGGGAAGTCTTAGTGTTTTACATTCCTATGGAATTTTGTAAACTTAGGCCAATTTATCCCACATGCATCATGGGAATTATTCTCCTCTCACTCTCTCATATATAATCGAGGTGAATGAGGTCCTTTAAGCATGCAATGGAGTGTGATGTAATTCTTGTCATGAATGAAGCATAGCAAACATATATTTCTCTTTAGAGATAATCTACCTCGTTCTAGACAATTTTTATTGTGCAATGTTCTACTATTTTTTTCATTAATAGAATTTGGGGTTCACTTTATTTTTGTGTTTCTTATATAGTTTCCTTTGTATTTCATTTCATTCTCAGCACAATCTAGATCAAATATCCACAAAATTTTACATATCATGATTGTTAAACTAAATAAAGTCGATTGTAATAAAATCCTTAGATTTGTCATATTTGTAGCCAATAATCTGCGTGGATCTTTAACCATTTTTGGGTGCCATGATTTAGAGTTTTTCATACTGTAAATCCCATAAATAAGGAACATTGTAATTTATTATTGTTATAGCCTTAATATCCACCCTACAGGTCAAAGAGGAAGCCATTAGTTGTTATAGCAAGATTTCCCTCACCCTATGCAATCTTGCATAGAAGGCCTTTTTCCATTTCCCTATGTAGACTTATCATTCCTATTTGTAAATCCAGAGCTAAAAATACATATTTTTTTCCAAATGTACGCATATTTCCTACTATACAACATGCATATACGTAGGCTGCACCACTACAGCCCGCGTACATCGGGATTTGTGCCAAAAAATTAAAATTAATGCCGGGTTTCCATGTCACGACAGGAGATATATGATCCTTGGCCTTCCATATACTGGAAACGTTCTGACTCGGCCCTTCAGTCCCATTTGAAGGCTATAAATGGTCAAATTCCGAGCTATGGAAAAGAGGAGAAAGAATTCAACTTTGAGAGCAAAGTTACTCTGGAGAAATTATTTACTTCATATTGAGTCTGCATTCCTTTGTGCTTTAAGTCTGAACACAGTGTTCATCCCCCAAGCTCTTCCATTATTGATTGAGAACCTCATTGTTTCTCTTTTATGAGCTTGCCTTTGGTGGAGGATTGAAGTGGTGGAGGCCCAGTTGGAAGGAAATTAGTTTCTCGGTTCCGAACCGTGCCGACACAGAAGACTGTAACATTTTCACTTCTGTTGATCATATATTAATAGAAATACTCTTTTCCCATCCAATTGATATCTTGCAAATATTTTGAATTATTATTCCATGGGCATATTTGTCATGTTTATTAATGGATTATGCTATTGAATGTGCTAACATAATTTATTATCACCATATGCTTTATTTGCTTGGTTGTTGAGGACTAGTTGCAGGTATATTGTTTTGGGCCAAGTGCTCAACGGTGGAATTCATTGAATGCCTGGATGAGGTAGGACTTTTATCTTGTCTTGCTATAATATTTGTTTACATAGCATACTTAAGAAGAGAGTTGATTTCTGCAGTCATTTCCGTCTGTTGTGGTTTACCTGAGTCATATCGATGTCACATCTCCAACCTCTATACATCATGTAGGAGATGACTCTCTCACCTCTGCCAATCATGTTGAGAGCATGTCACCAGCCGCTGGGAACAACACTGGGGGCATCGATAGACTAGATGCCTCAGACGTGAGCCTAAATTACTTTGAAGGACTTGCGAAGGAGGTCACCTTAATCGTTTGTGTCCAGCTACGCCTGGGATACCAAAAGTGTGGGTCTCACCTAAGGGCTCTTCGTATTCTGAGGCGTCTATGGTTTCCCCACACCCTGTTCCTCCTTTGATTGACACAACAATAATGTTGTTGCAATCCTCTCCAGACCATACCCCCATTTTTTAGGGTGATGTGTCCCCTATCCCTGTTTTCATGCATCCTCTTCAACATAGAATTGAAGAAGTGGTTGTACCAGTGCAATCTCTGTTCAATCCTACTCCCCGTGTGGAGGGCGATGCATCATTCAACCATGTCATCAACATTCCTTATCCTGCACCTTCTGAACGGGAGAGAGTTTTACTCTCCCTGAGTTCTCTCCCTCCAAGCCTTGAGGAGATTCCCCTCGATTGGGATGGTCTTTTGGGGTATCCAATGCCCCATCCTATGTCTTTTCCGGTAAGAGACATTATCTGATATATAGCAAAGACGATATCCTCTGCTAGAGATTTATCCTCCTCGACTTGGTGAGATTAGGGTTTTCCCAAGCTTATGTCCTTTATTCATAAGATGTTGACATTCCACAGATGCCCAGCACGGGAGCCTTGGCCTCCCCCATGACATGCCGCCTAGATATTTTCTGACTCGTCTAAAAAGAGAAAATATTATTGAGTGATTTGTCCCTTTCACACTCATTAAATTGGACTTGAAAGGTCATGAGTCTTAGTTAAGCTTTTTTCGACTCGTTTTCAAAAAGAGAAAATATTTCCGAGTAAACTTGTCTCTTTCACACTCATAAATTAGATTGGAAAGGATGTCTATTTGGCACAAGTTTATCCCTTTTTCACACCAAGTAGACTAAATGCAATAAAAAAGGACATTTTTTGGCGTTAAGTTGTGATTACATCTATGTCATTGCTTGCAGTATTGAGCCTATAGCTGTTTCTCTCTTTGCATTATAAACTGTTTGCCTCAGCAGTTTTTGCAACCTTAACCAAGTAGAGCTTCATTAATATCCTTCACAATTTGACACCCTATGCCTAGGAGGGAACATTCCCCCGAGTGTCCATCTCCCGCATGCATCTCCTTGCATTGAGCATAGGTATGTTCCACTATGGGAACTAGTTTTTCTTACTTGCGACACTCATTTCCTCCTCTGTATCATAGCATTCATTTGTCTATTAAAAAACAAAACAATACGGGTGGGAAGGGAGTATTATCTTATATTGGAAGCAGTCGTGTCTCCTTTGAACATAGCACAAATTTATTGAGTCCACTTGTCATCATAGTTTTGGGATTAGCATGGCCTTAGGAAGCTGAGCTCATTACAGAGTCTTCTCTACCGACTGGTCACTCTTCCAGACCCTATAGATAATTTCATTGATGCCTCCTACATCTCATGGTTTCATCATTGATTTTATGTTGTCAGAGTCTTCCATATGTCTCATGCTCTTGTTCAAAGGAAGTCTATCAACCTGTGTCAGCCATTTCTCAGAACTCTTGACTTTGCATGTCGTCCATGCCCTCAGTTTTTCTCAGAGGACCATGATATTGTAGTCCTATCATGCACCCTAGTCATACTTTCATCATTGGTAGGTAACCTTGAACCCAAAAGTCGATATTTCATCATTGGTCGTTGACTGGGTGGTTTCCCTTGTGTTCGACGACCAGACATCTATTCACACATTGGGATTCATGCAGTGTCTTGGATGCCATTAGCCTTATTGGTGGTTTCCTCACCTTTGTCAACATTTTTCCTTATTGGATTCTATTCAAAGGGTATTTTTCGTTTACCTCTTGCACTTGGCACACGTGAAAGATGCATAAGGTCGTTGGTTCGTGAACATGTTCTTCGTCCAATTTCCTCCAAATCATGAAACTCCTTCTTTGTACCTCATGTTGACTGATGAGAGATGCCTTAATGCTCTCCTTTTAGCGAGTATCCCCATCGACTTCAACTCATATATTATGGAAATGGGACCTAGAGTCTTATGAGTACCTTGAAGCTTGCAGTCATTAGTGGCAGGTTCTCTCGCCATCGACAATTGGGAATACATTAATGTCTCATGATCGATGGATTCTTCAGGTGTTCGACAACGACTCCTTTATTCACACTTGTAAGAATGTACTAAGTGCCTTGATACCTAATTTCATTATCGGTAGGATGTCTCACATTTGTTAATGGTATACCTCAATGACCGGTAATCAAATGATGTCTCATTGTGTTCGACCTTAACTCCTTTATTCACATGATGTAGACTTGCACCCTTAGCGGATTATGTAGAATACTTGAAGACATCAGTATGTGGTCGCATCTTTCCTAAGCTGTTGCTTCCTTTTCATTAGACCAGTACCTATATGACTTCAGTGAGCAGGGGATATCAGATTGTACTCCATTGTATATAGATATCTTTAGATTGATTTTGAAACTAGTTCTACTGGGCCTTGTTCGTGATTGTGACAACTCTTGGCATATAACCTCATTTGTATTTTCCTATTGCATGACCACGGATAGTTGTTTGATATATTTTAACATGGATCTGCAGTGTAATTCTATTGGCATCCATGTATGCAAATTTAGTGCAAAATGTAATGAGCAACTAGTTCTTCCAGTTGGTTCTCCATCACTCCACTTCTGGGTTTTTTATAATGTATTTCAGCCATCGCAGATACTCCTCTAACCTCACACATTAGGGGGCATCTGTTATAGAAATATTTTCCTCACCCTATGAAATCTTGTACAGAAGGCCTTTTTCCATTTCCCTATGCAAACTTATCATCCTTGTTTGTAAATCCAGAGCTAAAAATACATATTTTTTCCACATGTACGCATCTTTCCTACTATACAACATGCGTATATGCATTCTGCACCACTACAGCCCATGTACATCAGGATTTGTGCCAAAAAATGAAAATTAATGTCAGGTTTCCATGTCACGATAGGAGATCTATGATCCTTGGCCTTCCATATACTGGAAACGTTTTGACTCAACCCTTCAATTCCATTTGAAGGCTATAAATGGGCCAATTTCGAGCTATGGAAAAGAGGAGAAAGAATTCAACTTTGAGAGAAAAGTTACTTTGGAGAAATTATTTACTTCATATTAAGTCTTCATCCTTTTGTCCTTTAAGTCTTAACACAATGTTCAACCCCCAATATCTTCCCTTATTGATTGAGAACCTTATTGTTTCTCTTTTATGAGCTTTCCTTTGGTGGAGGACTGAAGTGGTGGAGGCCCAGCTGGAAGGAACTTAGTTTCTTGGTTCTGAGCCATATCGACATGAAAGTCTATAACATTTTCACTTTTGTTGATCATATATTAATAGAAATACTCTTTTCCCATCCAATTGATATCTTCCAAATATTTGAATTATTATTCCATGGGCGTGTTTGTCATGTTTATTAATGAATTATGTTATTGAATGTGCTAACATAATTTATTATCACTATATGCTTGCTTTGGTTGGTTGTTGAGGACTAGTTGCAGGTATATTGTTTTGGGTCAAGTGTTGAATGGTGGACTTCATCGAACTTCTGGATGAGGTAGGCCTTTTATCTTTTCTTGCTAGCATATTTTTTTACATATCATACTTGAGAAGAGAATTGATTTTTGTATCATTTCCGTTTGTTGTAGTTTTCCCTAGCCATAGAGAGATTTTCCTCGTAACATTAGTGGATAGAATCCTTAATGAAAATTTTTCCTGAGGTTTCACCCTTTCCAAAGCAGTTTTGGAGGGCCTGGCGTGACACCTAGCATGAAACAAGCGAGGCCTTTCTAGAAAATAGTGGATCAACAAGCGAGGCACTTTCAAACTTCTATAAAAGGGGAGTTACAATGAAAGGGGCAAGAGATGAGTTGGATATTAGTGGTAAAATCCTAGGAACTCATATCATTCGAGTTTCTAGTGGCCTATAGAAGATCCATAAGCCTCCCCTAAGCCTCCTCCAAGAGCTATATAACAAAGGAAAGCCTTGGGAAAGAAGATGAGGAAGAATTGAATAACAAGGTTATGCTACCAAATTACAGAGGTATTTAACCATTATATCCAGAAGTCATTGAAGCTTAGCATGAACAAAGAGATGTAAGGAGAGGCAAGGAGCAAGGATATTGAAGAAGCTTGCATCAACACTTGAGGTATGCATGCTTGATTAAAGTTCTTGTTTTTAATCAATAGATCATTTGGTTTTCCCCTCGAATGTTTTTCATTGATATACAAATGTTCATATCTAATATTTGTTAGGACATTTAGACACTTAGGAGTTAGTTAAGATCTACTTGGTATACTGTGTCATTAGGTAAAAGTGTGTTTCTTAGTGTGTTTATTTAGTATGCATTTGTAGTTAGGAAATCTGACAGTCACGATATGTTCCCAACATAGAGTGATATGACGGTTCATATTCTCCTCGATATTAAGGGCCATTGATCCGTGTCTTAACACCCGATTGGTCCATGATATCTATTTAAAGAGCATGGAGGGTCATTTTACGATGATTGATTGTGATAAAATCTCTTGTAAAATCTCTCTGTAATCTTTTTCTTTTGCATTAATAAACTGCTCCAAGTGGTCACATTGGCTGGGGTCGTGGATGTTTCCCTATAGGGGTTTTTCCACATCAAAACATTGGTTTTTTTTTATCTTTGATATGGTTGTGTGAGTGATTATTGAAGGTGTTCATCCTCTGTTGGAGTACCTGTGTTGTCAAACATGGCATCAGAGCCTGTTTGAAGACTCGCTCTTGTTGTAGATCGAGATCGTGAAGCCAATTTTCCTCATATCCATTTTCTATCATTTTCATACATTTATGGGATAAGAGGATTGTTCCAGTGCATCCATATCGTGTTTTTCAGTAAGGAACACTTTTTGTTTCACTCTAAAAGGTTTATATTTGCCCAATATATGGCCATTTCAGTCAGATCCGGAGGTATAAAGCATGAATACTCATTTTTAAAATTTTTGCAGAGTATTATTTTGGTTTTATCTTATTTATTTCCAGGTTTCTACTCTTTTAGATCTGTGTATACTCTTTTCCCCGTGCCCTATGTGATCTTGGAAAATCAGGAATAGATAGGAAAATGTGCATCTTCCGAGTAAACTAACCGATATCTAACCCTTGTTGTCATCGAGAAACAATTTTTTTTTCTTGTGTGAAAATAGTTATTTTTTTAACACGCTCTCCAAGGACATATTCAACAACAACAATCCTCTTGCCAAACAATACAATATTTTTTGCTAGACCATTTGGTTAAAATTTTTCTTATTAAGTAAGAGGTCTTGAGTTCAAGTCTCTCTTTTTGTTACTTTTTTTGAAAAAGTTCATGCTAAAATTGTAAAGTGTATTTCACTTCAAGTATAAAAGTGAATCACTATAAGTAGCTTTGATATGTTATTTTAGAGTTATTTATTTTACATGAAACTTTTATTTTATAAAGTAACTTCATTGTAAAAGTGATCCCCACTTCTCTTTATAAAAGTGGGTCACTTCATAAAACAACTTACACCACCACGTGGTCCTTTGGTTACCATTTATGCCTTTTTAAAAAGGGGCATAACTCTCACATCCGAAGTCCATTTTTAGTGTTAGGTTTTTTAAAACTGCTTAACTTTTCGAGATATTTCCATCTAGATCATCAGTTTCATTTTTTAAATCCATATTATTTGCATATTTAATATGGATTCTACAAGTAATATATTTCTTACTAGCACCAACTACTTCCAATGGAAATCCCATATTGAAGATTTATTAATAAGTAAAGGCTTGTACTAGATTACCTTGGGAAAGTAAACAACACCCACTGATGCTGATAAGAAAGTCAAATGGGATAATAGGAATGAAAAAGAACGTGGATTAATCAGAATGTCCATCTCTCATGATTTAAGGTTCCACCTTCAATCAATTGATCAACCCAAAGAAGCTTGGGACAAGATTGAATTTGTGTTTGGTAAATACAATAGTATTCGAGCACAACAGTAAGAAAATCAAGTACCGACTTTAAGACCAAATGATTTTTCTTGCATTGAAGACTATCTATCTAAGTTTAAAACACTCAGAACTTTATGTGAATAATGTAATATAAAGATAGAAGAAGATCGTTGCATCTATATTATTATTTCTAAGCTAGGTAGTGCATATTATGTGTTTGTATCTACCTTTTATGCCATGCAAGAGGCTCTAGGGAAAACTTAGAAATAACCCAGTCTTGAGAAATTTTGTGATGCTTTGATTAGAGAGCAAGATAATCTTGTACAACTTGGAGTGATCAACACTGCAGGTACCTCCAAAAAAACCTTAGTCATACATCAAAAAGGTAAACCCAAGAATCCCAAGAAGCAACATCCTCGCCACAACAACAAGCAATATAAAGGTCCCAAACCCACTCAGACAACTTCCTCTCCTAATGGTGACAAAGGAGAAAAATATAAAGTAAGAAGACTGACAAACATTGCAACTTTTGTGATAAAGATGGTCAAGATGAGTCCAAATGTTTCAAGAAGATGGTATCTTTAGAAGCAATGATGAAGAAGCACAATATTAGTATTGATTCTACTACTTCTTCTTCTTCTCATGGACATGCAATTTTTGCTTCTGGTTTCTCCTTCAATACAACTTCTGCTTCTTCTTCTTATGAATGGCTTATTGATTATGGAGCATATTATCATATGAATAAGGATAGAGACATATTTTCTTCACTAAATGAATGTAACACCAAGAAAATATTTGTTGGTGATGATAGATCTCTTAGTGTTGAAGGATCTGGAATAGTTCAAGTAGAAAACGGTCATTTCAATGATGTATTATGTGTTCCAAGTATTTCTTGTAACCTTCTATCAGTATATCAAATCACTCATTTAGGTGAAGGTAAAATCGTAGAGTTTTCACCTCACCAAGTTGTAATCAAAGATCTAGAATATCCTAAGCATGTTCTTGCAATTGGAATTGCTGATGATATTACTATGTTTTACAAGTTTGACAACTTTGGGTCATCATCTTTTTCATCAGTTTTTGTTGCTCATAACGACGACTTGAGAAAACTTTGGCATGAGTGGTTTGGTAATCTAAACTATCACTCATTACAAAAACTATGTAATCAATAGATGGTGACTACTCTTCCTCTTGTTTCATGCAAAGATGGTGTTTGTGTCGACTGTGTTCTTGGAAAACATCAATAGGACATTTTTGACAAACGTGTCTCTTGGCATGCCTCGGTCCCTTTGCAGCTTGTTCACAATGCTTTATGTGTTCCATTATATTCTCCTTCTTTTTCTAGGTGCAAGTATTTCTTAACTTTCATTGATGACTTTTCCAGACGTACTTGGGTTTACTTCTTAAAACTTAAGAGTGAAGCTTTTGATAGGTTTTTGGCCTACAAGGTGCTTGTGGAAAAGCAATTTGGACATCAAATTCAAAAGTTAAGAACAGATAATGGAGGCGAATATGTGAAAAATAATTTTACAAGTTACTGCACTACACAGGGCATCCAAATGCAACACACTGTTCCATATACACCACAAAAAAATGGTGTTGATGAGAGAAAGAACTGCACATTAAAAGAAATGGATAATTGTATGATCCAATCTAAGGTATTAAGTCTAAAGTATTGGGAGGAAGCAATCAACTGTGCAAATTACATTGTAAATCACACTCCCACAAAGGCTCTTAAAAATATAATATCAGAAGAAGCTTGGTCTAAAATTAAACCAGATGTAAGTCACTTCCATGTATTTGGCAGTATAGCATGGGCTCACATTCCTGATGAGAAAATGAAAGCATTGTAGCCTAAAAGTGATAAGTGTATATTTGTTGTTTATTATGAAGATGTCAAAGGTTATAGAATTCTTCAACCACATTGTAATGAAATTATTGTTATAAGAGATGTTAAATTTGATGAAAATATCTTGGCATGCGAGCCTAATTCGACGATTGTGCCTTCTTCGGCCTGCGAGCCATCTTCAACGTTTATGCCTTCTTATGTTCCTATTTTGGTTTCTTCTTCAGATGATGACAGTGAGGATGAAAATCCACCTCCTCCTTCTCACCTTCCTCCATATGAGTCCTTTGAACCTAAACCAACACTAGCTCCACAGTTTCCTAGATGGGTTCCTTCAAAACGAGAAGAAACTAGTGATCTTGTTGGTGATCCTTCAGATCAGCGTCAGACACGTTCAAGGTTCCAATGAGCCTCTTCTCTTTTGGCTCAAGTTTCAAAGACTCATGATCCAGAGACATTTGAAGAAGCTTCAGGTCATCCATATTGGGATACAAAAATGAATGAAGAGTATCATTCTTTAATGGCCAACGATACTTGGGATCTTGTACCTCTTTCAAAAGGAAGAAAACTTGTCAGATATAAATGGGTCTACAAAACTAAGTATGTATCCGATGGAAGTGTTGAAAGACACAAAGCTTGGTTATTTGCCAAAGTATTTTCCCAAGTTGAAGGAATTGATTATAATGAAACCTTTGCCCCTATAGCCAAAATGAATTCCATCTGCCTTGTTCTTTCCCTTGCTACCTCGCATAAATGGGAGGTCCATCATATGGATGTTAAATCTGCGTTCTTGCACAGAGATTTGCAAGAATAAATCTACATGGAAAAACCTCATGGCTATGTCTAGAATGACTCTAGCCTTGTTTGTCGCCTTAAGAAATCTATTTATGGTCTTAAGCAAGCTCCCCAAGCTTGGTATGCCAAAATGGTCAACTTTCTTATTGACACCGAATTCTCTAGATTCCATTATGATCCTAATGTCTATACCAAGAAAGTAGGAATCCATCTCATAATCCTTGTCCTTTATGTTGGTGGTCTTATCCTTACTGGTAGTGACTCAAAACTCTTAAACCATCTGAAAACCATCCTTAAGAAGAAATTTGCAAACCAATGAAGGAATTTTTCTTTTCCAGTCTAAGTATGCTTGTGAAATTCTTCGTCGCTTTCACATGGATGATTGTAAACCAACCCCTTCTCCCTTCCAATCTGGAGTCAATCTTACTGCCACTTGTACTTCTCCTGAAGTTGATGCCACCCTCTACCATCAGTTAGTTGGTAGCCTCTTATACTTGACTCATACTCGTCCCGATATTTCCTTTGTTGTTGGTTTTGTTTCCCAGTATATGCAAACACCCTATGAAAGCCATTGGAAAGAAGCTAAAAGGATACTTCTCTATGTCTGTGGTACAGTTTAGTTCGAGATACATTATAGTTCAGGGGGGACTCTTTTATTGGTTGGTTTCACTGATTCAGATTGGGACGACAATCCTGATGATCAGAAGTCTACTGCAGGTTATGTTTTCAACCTTGGTTCAGGACCAATCACTTGGGCATGTAATAAACAATAGGCTATTGCACTTTCTTCAGCAAAAGAAGAGTACTGAGAAACAGTAAATGCAAGTCAGGATGCCTTGTGGCTTCGACAAATCCTTTTAGAGTTTGGATTCCAGCAAAAACATCCAACCAGCCTTTGGTGTGACAATCAGAGTGCCATCAAGCTCGCCAAAGACCCAGTTCAACATCAGTGCAACAAGCACATCGATCTACACATACACTTCATCAGAAATATCATTCATGATCAAGTTATTGAAGTTCTCTTTTTCCCTACAGAAGATCAAGTTCCAAACATTTTCACAAAGTCTCTTATAGAAGCGAAGTTTTCCAAACTTCGATCTATGTTAGGAGTTCAAGAAGTTGTCATTAAGGGGGGATAGGATCTAATGCCTCCGTCCTTTTCCTATTGTGTCACTATTTTAAATCCTTCAATCCTATCCCAAGTTGTTCTTATGGGGGGATGTTAGGATATTTAGACACTTAGGAGTTAGTTAATATCTACTTGGTCTAATGTGTCGTTAGGTAAAAGTGTGGTTCTTAGTGTGTTTCTTTAGTATGAATTAGTAAGAATTTGTAGTTAGGAAATCCGTCGATCACGATATGTTCCCGACATAGAGTGATCCGACGGTTCATTTTCTCCTCGATATTAACGACCATTGATCCATGGATTAACACCCGATTGGTCCATGATCTCTATTTAAATATCATGGAGGGTTATTTTTCGATGATCGATTGTGAGAAAATCTCTTGTAAAATCTCTTTGTAATAATTTTCTTTTGCATTAATAAACTGCTCCAAGTGGTCGTGTTGGTTGGGGTCGTGGATGTTTCCCCGTAGGGGTTTTACCACATCAAAAAATCGGTGTGTTGATATTTTATCTGGTTGTGTGAGTGGTTACTAAAGGTGTCCGTCCTTTGTTGGAATACCTGTGTTGTCGAACAATCTTGTAGATTATATATCATGTTATATTTAAGCTAGATCTATGATTCTAACATTAGGAAGCAAGTAGAATGGTTTTGTATTGTCTTTGGTGTGAAAGAAGCAGGTTGTATAGGTTGGATCTGAAACTTTAGTACTAAAAAAACCAAGATACACTAAGGAAAACCTTCAGGAAAAGGTAATCCATTCACTCAACTCTTTTTATGTGATCCTATTGTTTGCTTCTAGGGAATCCATAGGAAGTATACCCCCTCCTCTCTAGGATAACTAGGATTATCCTAGGGAAATATTATTGAGCTACTCAGTGAGATCCTTGTGAGATATTTTCCCATAACAAATTGGTGACTCCGTTGGGGAGAACACCATTCTATTTGAATCTCTTTTCCCCACTTTGTATTTATTTTTTGGTGTGAGTCTTGTTGTATTCCACTAAGGGGCTTGGGGCTTAGATCCAGTAGATTCAAGAGATCTAGTTCATATATGAAGATATGAAACTTTTTCCTTTCTCTCAAAAAACCAAATTTTTGACAGGCCTCACGTGTTGCACTACTCTTGTCCTGCGAGGCCCCCTTGTGTGTTGCTTCTCCTGTGTCCCACGAGGCCCTCTCAGATCTACAGTTTTGAAGAACTCAACCCAAGAGTGTCAAGTTTGAGACCTCCTTTGAACTGTTATAGGCATGCAATGGTCAGTCTGAGTGTCTTGGTATCCTTGCTACAGAAATTGGCTTGTCACATTGATCACTTTTCAAGTTGTTATTGAGTAGATTTGTGTGAAAGGCTTTGATTTTGTTTGGATAGTATTTTTTTGTTGTTTGAACTTTCTAGAGAATTTGAAATCATAATGCAACATATCTAAAGTGATCTAGGATCTTATGCCATTGGTTGCATGTTCATTTTCATAAGACCTTTGTTCATCACTAGATCTGCCCTCCTAGAAAAGTTTTTGGGTATGATCCTTGTAGTGAAATTAGAGAAAGATGTTCTAGACTAGTTCCTAATATCCTACAATATTTTTTCTTACTATTTTGTTTTTTTCTTGTTTGCAATAGGTCAATATTTTCTTATACTGCAAACTGGAAAAAACTTTAAAAAATTTCAAAAGATCTCTTGCATGCTTAGTCCTCTTTTTAAGCATTAATGTTGGTCTTGGATCTATTGTGTCTAATTGGTTGATGGATTATTTGAGGATTGTTTTTTAGTATTGAAAAAGAAAAGGAAAAATATATATCCCTCCCATAGCTATCTTTCATCGAATTGAAATATTTTTCACTTGCATGCTTGCATTGCTTGGTTGGGTCAAGATTCCTCATATCATACAATGTTTCATCCATTACCTTTGGACCTAAGAAAAAAACTCTAAAAAGAATCACTTAAACTAAAATTAATTAGGCATTTTCCTTTGATAGAAAACTAACACTAGATATGTTTAGGGTCTTGGATTAGGATTGGCGAGTAAACTATCCAAGGCCACAAAAATCAACCTAGAATTCATTAAAGAGTGTTAAATACATGATTACAATCAATGTGTCAGGAAGCTCCTCTAACACAGGATTCAAGAACGAGGTCTCATAGGGGAAAGTAGGGAGATTACCCCTCTCTACTTGTTTTGATGTTTGCGGTACTACTTCAATCATTACATATGCGAGGGTTCTATTGGTTAATGCCTTCAAATATTTAGGATTATCTACCCTACCCTTACATGAGGTTAGACTTACGACTATTCACCCGACCATTTATTGTTAGGTGGTAGCCTTAGTGACCTTTCCCAACAATCGACATAGGTGACTATAGGTGAGACGTGTCTATAGTACCTTGGGAAAACATTTGTTCACAGTCTCAATTCTCCTAGAGAGTGTCATACTTAATAAATGGTACTTTCACCAGTCAGGGTTGTCTCGTGTCGATCATCATAACTACTCCTCACACCTTCGCTAATCAATCTTGTGGGGACTTCATATCCCCCACTGGATTGGTTTTCGAAAGGCCCCTGAGCCAATTGGTTTGCTTGTTGCTGCCTAAATTTGATTAGGGGTGTGTTATTTGATTCCGAGTCTAATTCATCCGTAGGTTTATTTGTTTTTGGAAGGTAACATAAATTTATTCATTGTGGCTGAAGCACCGTATCGATCTCGTCGACCACAAGGACTCGAGCCTAGAACAAAGGTGCAACCACCTCTAAAGCAGTGTGTAACAAGTGAAAAGGAGTTTGAAGGGTCTTATATTTGGTTTGAAAAAACTGGCTTGGTTGAAGTAGAGGTGGTAGAGGAACTTCCTCCACCAAATTTCAATCCACCTTTAACTAAGCTAGACACCCCTTTATTAGTCCAAGTAAGGGAAATTTTTAGTGAGCCTTTCTCTTTGTTCAATTCATCCTCCCACCATGTCAGGACTGAGTGTCTCGTCCAGTGTATCTAAGACTATGATCCCATATCCACATGGGATAGGGGGGAATTCCCCTAGGGGCATCTCAACATTTTCATCTTTTCCACCTCTTAGCTCCATTGGACCTACACCATCCACTCCTTTTGTTTTTGGTTCCTCCATATGAGGGACGTCATCCATGTCATATCCATCCACTAGCATACCTAGCGTCCCTACACCCATCCCTTCCATGTCAATTCCCATTTCCATATTCGTTTCCAATGGGGGGTCGAGTTTTGGTTTCAGCATGGGAGGTGGGACTCCTTCCACTTATGCCAATCCAATGAGAAGTCTGACATCATCAGGTGCGGGTGCAAATTTTGGATGGAGTATGCCTAGTGTTTTTGGTGTTGTCCCTAGTTAAACTGGGGGCAACATTACATATGGAGGTTTTAACTTTCCTTGGGTTAAAAGACCTTTCCCTCGGGGCACATCCCTTGGGGGAAATTTTCATCATGGGGAGGTTTTTCTTTCATGTCCACATATTCTCCTGAGGGTTTATTCCCTGGGACTATCTTTGGGAAAATATTTCCTGAAGGGTCCAAATTTCCTCTTGGGGAATGTTAGAAAAACAAGACCGTGGAGCAATAAAATAAAACAAATGGATAAAGAAAACACAGAAGATACACAATACAATAGAGACACAGATTTACCTGTTTCATCCAGTGTGGGCTACATCCACCAGAGAAATTTCTAGGTCCTTCCTTTATTATTATCCAACAAATGAAGGGATACAAACTACAACAAACCCGTTGTAACTTCTTCTTCTTTCTCTCATAGTCTCCTATCTCAGAATACAATATTCTCTATGATACATAGCTGCAACACATTTCCCTCATAAGAGAGGGTTTCCTTCTAGGGAAAAAAACCCTAACATAACTT
Organism: Picea sitchensis; assembly: GCA_010110895.2. Lineage (NCBI taxonomy): Eukaryota > Viridiplantae > Streptophyta > Pinopsida > Pinales > Pinaceae > Picea > Picea sitchensis. The sequence continues at coordinate 23,723 of SNQJ01S0064458.1, forward strand.
CTACCATTAGATTTGTGACCTTATAATGAACGGTCCATATTTACAATGAAATTACAATATACTTTTACAAGGAGGTAACCCCCCTTTGCACTCCCCCGCGTGGAAGAGTGTACATACTTCTGGGGTGTAAATCCTTCATGGGGTATAAACACGACTAAAAAAAAAAAACCTCTGAATCAGGAAGATAATCAGGCTCCACAACCAACAGGGAAAACCCCCTTGGGGGCATTTTTGGTTTTGGGAGAAGTCATGCTCCTGGAGATTCCATCATCTCAGTAGAAACTCACTCTTTAGGATCTCTCCCACTCTCCAATAGTACCAACATGGAGGGACTACAATGTCCTTCTGAGATAACAGAGACTTTACCTCCCTCCCAGTCTACATTTGCATCATTTCCTTTCCTTGCAATACTCCATTTACCATACTTTTCATGTTTAACTAATGACCCTATATCCCATGACCCCTCATGGTTGACTATCTCATTCAAATTACCCTCAGACATTCCTAAGTTTTATGGAAAGCCGAGAGAGGACCCCTCTACACACATTATGACTTACCACTTGTGGTGTTCATCCAACTCGTTGATGGATGATAGTGTAAAGTTGTGTCTTTTCCAAATATCCATGGCCAGGGTTGCCAATAAATGGTACATTGAACTAAAAGGGGGTTCCTTTAGAATTTTTAGTGATCTGGCAATGGTGTTATTAACGCAGTACCAATTGCTCATTCGGTATGAGATAGGAACTGAGATCTTCAATTCTCTATGTCAATACAATGCCACCCACATCTTTGATCATATTCATGAGTGGAATCGATGGCGTAGGGTGATTAAGAATCATATTCCAGAAAAAATTCCTTACATAGTGGTTTACTAAGTCCTTCCTACCACCCATTTCCAATGATGTAGCTATGGTTGGGGTTTCCACCGAGGAGCAAGATATCATGCGTTCCCAACACTTAGAATTGATCTACTTGCAGTTGGGTACTCTCTATGATATTATTCTAAATGTTCCTTGCTTGTCAACATATCCCAGGAAGTCGAACCCAAGACCCCATGCCGATGGTGTGGTTGGTTATGTTTCCCATGCGTCTGTGAATTAGTTAGCTGACCAAATGGGTCATATGTCGATTACATCACACCCATCGGATACCGACACTAGTGCTCAAACTGTTGTAGTTCCCTATCAAACCTTCAAGGTGAATTTAGTGAAATCCACACAACCGAAGAATCCTCATCAACTCAGAGGAAAAAAGAAATGAAACAAAAATAAATATTCTAATTTTGAGAAAGGGACTGCCCCCACCCAGAATACCTAGGAGAGGGCCACTAAGGAGAAGAGGAAATCTCAGTTCCCTTGCACATTCTATGGGGAGGACCATTCCACTCATCATTTTCCTCGAAAGGATGAAGTCCACAGATTTTTGGCATAGTAGCGGGACCCCCATTATCTTGTTGTCTTAAATCATCCTATCCCCCCTCAACCTCAAAACATGGTTGCCACAAATACTACCATTCCTCCAGGGGGCATTACAGGTACCCTTCACCATGAGGGGTATCCACTTAATTCTTCTATTTTCATGTGTAACCACACAGTCAATTTGCAAAAACAAACTAAAAATTATGAAATTCTCGAGCCTTTGCATGCTTCCCTAGAAGCAACATATTCATCCCATCCCGATGGCCCTCTCCAGATAGAGAATCCATTTATTGATGCACCAATTCACCCCCTGAAGGGCGTTCTTTGACATACGACACATAATCCTAACACACGATATTCCCACAATTATAACATTGTGGAAGAATTGGCTCAGGCACCTTGTTCCATGTCGATGCTTGAAATTATCCAAAGCTTCTCCACACAGTGGAAATCCTTTCTCTCGGCCATAGGCAAGGTTTATCCATTATATTAGAGCTTGATAA
>SNQJ01S0064458.1:43865-67596 GCA_010110895.2 Picea sitchensis
CGAAAATGTGTCGGCCTGAAACCGGCGAAAATAAACTGCTCCAAGTGGTCGCGTTGGATGGGGTCGTGGATGTTTCCCCATAGGGGTTTTACCACGTGAAAACATCGGTGTGTTGATCTTTGATATGGTTATGTGAGTGGTTACTGAAGGTTTTCGTCCTCTATTGGAATACCTGTGTTGTCGAACAATTAGTAGTTTCATAATTTAATTTGTAAGAAAGGGAGAAAGTTTGTTTAGTGGGGGAAACAAATTAAATACCAGATCATGATCTCTCTTTTGAGGAAGCACCATTAAAATACATCTTCCAAACTTTATTAGTATCACCTGGAATCTTATTAATAGTTTTGCAAATTAAAGTTTCTTTATTTTATTCTCGAGAATATGCTAATACAAAGTTTCCTATCATTTCCAGCATAAACTGGATGATTGTGTGAATTGTTTACATCACTTAGTGTATAAGTGAAACGAGCTTCTCGATAAAGTCTACGAGTTTTTCCACCAAAAACAGTTATAGTTTCATATGATAAATCTAATTGAATCGTTCCTCCTAACTTTGCACCCCAAGATCTAGAAAGGAGCATGCCAAAGCTAGGTGGTACATCAACAACAACAATATCCATTATAATAATTTTATTAGGGATTTGTGTTAAGTAAATGAACAAATCTTTAATTAATCCAAGACACCGAATGTTCTTTGAATCAAAGGTATATAAATATTTGTAAGGCTTAGTAATATCAAACCCTAATTTTTCCATTATAACTTTAGGCATAAGGTTATGTGAAGCTCCTGAATATAACATGCAATTATGTAACAATTGATCATGTATAGTTAGGGTAACATAAAAAGGAGCAATATTAGATTCCTCTTTTTCCTGATAAGGGCCTATAGAAATTTTTAGTGATTCATCTTGTTCATTAATAAAATCAAAATCTAAAACAAAATTAGGAGATGAACCTAGGAATTCAGAAACTTGTTTTTTAAAAGAAGATATCTTAATTATTTCACTTAATGGGACTAGTATACACATCTTATTAAGATCAAAAGTTAAATTAAAATAACTTATGATTGGGGTGGATGTTTCTTTATTCTACGTTTTAGAGAAGGATCGATTGTTTCTTTAGGTTTTTTTAATACATCTTTAGTCACTTTTTTATTTTGAGGTCGAAGGTGACTATTTTTAGGCCTAAAGTCATAGTTATGTTGTATTTACAATAAAAAAGACTCAACAAAAATTTTATGCTTCTCATCCCACACATTTTCTATTTCTTTTTCTGTCATGTTAATATTTTGTAAATATTCTACTATTGAATTCTGATGATTGTATGAAATGGGATAATCCTGAGGTTGAACATCATCAAGCCAATTGATTTAAGGCATTTCTTCCAATATTTCAAAATATTCATCCTATATTACAGTATAAAAATATTCAACCATATTATTACTTCTCCATGGAGGTTGAGGTGGGGGTTCTTCTACCTTCTTATCTATATTTAAAATTTGAGGATTCAAAGGTCGTCTATAAGGAGGAAAATTCCTAGTGGGGAAAGTTTTAAAAGTTCATGAAGTATTATAAATATTTTTTTTTGCACATTTGCTGATGGATTAGGAGGAACAATTTTATTGGTAATCTCGAATTTATCCTTCTTAATAGCTAAGGATTTAACCATTTTTGTTATTTCATCAATCTTTTGATCTTTCTTACTGGAAGAAGATGGTTCATTAGAATAATCTTCAGGATTTTTCTTGGTTTTTGTCTTTTCAATCTTATATTTATTTTTAATAGAAGCGATTAAATTCCCTTATAGTTCCAAAGCATCAATTTGCATAATAGCTAGTGTGGAATCTCTCTGCTCTCTTAATAATAGAGAAAAAATAGGATTAAAAGAAAAATAATATGTAACTTTAGCTGCAGCTGGGGTGGGTCTGATATATTCAAGAATTCTATTATAAACTGTATTAAATATATTGGTAAAATTTGAAATAGATTCATTTTTTTTCTTTTAAGGGCAACAAACTCAGTTAAGTAATATTGGTGGTCTCTTTTCTCACCCCATTGATTAAGGAAATTTGTTTCCAATTGTTCCTAGTGCGTGATATTATTCATGGGTAGATTTTGAAACCCTTGTCATACATCACCTTCAAGGATTTGTAAAAATAATCTAAGACAAACATCTTCCTCAGATACTCTGAGATTTTTAGTACAGTGTCTAAAGGTAGCAATATGATCTTCAACACTTACACTAGATTTACCATTGTATTTAGGAAACTCTTTAAGATGTTTATCAGGTAAATAGTGGAGATGTTGAAGAAGTAATAGGGGTTGATAGTGGACATTTACCCACTATTGTACTCATGGAATCATGACTTCATTTGTATTATGAGGTGATTGTTTTTCAAATTTAGGAATCTTACTTAAAGGAATAGGACTTACAATAGATGAAACTTTTCCAAACAGATTCCAAGTAAAAAATGTGTCGGAAATGTCCACCAAAGGGGTATTATCTAATAGAGAAGAATCAAAACTTTTCTTTGGTTGGGTTTTATATTCAAACTGATATTCAATGTGTTGAAACTATTGAACTTCGATATTTTCGATCTCATGGGAAACAATCGAAAAAGATCTTACTCTACGAAGACTATTCGCCAGAGAAATAAGTTTCTCAAGATCAGTAAGCAGAGTAGTGTATGGGGTTCTTTGGTGAGAATGAGCATTTCTTGAATTTTCTTCCAGGTTTACTTAACTAGGTGAAAATATTTAAAAAATAATTTTTCAAGAAAATCAAAATTAAAATGTTACTTCATTCACCATTAAAGCACAATACGTGTCATTTCCCATAAAGAAATTGAGCCTTAGAACAATAAATATTCACTCTATAAAGTTATTCATATAGAAATGATAAATTTTTAAAAGTGCTTACATGAGTCACCATTCTCAATTCTATTGAACGTGTGGATTTGGTTGTGTTATTGGATTAATTGGTAAATGTGGACATAAACAGATCTTCCTAGATCCACATAGATCTAGAACAAAACATAACAGAATATGATGCTTTCCCTAAGCTCTAATTATTGAGTTCACTATTTAACAAGAGATAGACAACATACCATTTAAATTTCGTTTCCTCCTTCCATTTCCATCCTACCTCCACTCCAGTGCTCCTGTGATATTGAATCTGCAAGGTAACACAAGCCAACCAATGTGAAAGAAATACACTGAACTCAACAAGAACCTATGTATGTGATCAAGGAGTCATACAATAAAACAAAGCAAGTTTTATGGGAAAGAAACATATCACTATATCATATTAAAATGAAAGTGGAGATTACAACCAAAGCCTTGATGTCTGATCCGTCAGGATTTTTCGAAATGACTTATGGTTGAGTTTTTATTTGCATGCATTAATTGACCATTGGGAAACTTATCGAAAGAACAAGAAAAGAAAATGAATTATACAGCCATAGACATATATTCAGATCTGAAATGCAATGAAGAACATCAACCCATGATACACAGGTTGATAACGGAGTTCGGCACAACTTTGCCTACGTCTCCGGGCCTTTTCTCTGTGGGGGAGGCTTCTTTATTTCTTTTTGAAATCTTAATGGTACATCATTACAATGCCGAATGGATTCTAGACTGATCTGGTCATGTTCGCCCAGATCTCTAGAATCTTGCACAAAAGACGGCACTCAAAACGGATGTCCGGAGCTCTCAGAAATCGTCCGACAACATCTCCTCCTCAACGGTCTCCCTGCCTCAAACTGGCTTTAACTTGGCTTGCCTCAGCATCTCTGCTCTAAAATGCTCTCAAAAGTTGTGTCCTTGGACTCAAAATGGCCTTGGTTAAATAGTGGGAAAAGTTGGTTGCTCATCCCCAACTTCCTCCCAAAAATTAGGCTCCAAAAAAAAAGCCCAATAACTCCCAAAAAATGAGTTAATTACATTAATTATAACCAAAAAGTGGTTAAATAACCCGCTTTAACCATATAATATAGAACGGAATGAGCAGCATACTTTAGTGTCATGCCAATGAGGTCACATGGGCACCATAGAGCCAGCTAGCCCAAAGGGCTAAGCGCTGGCCCCTAGCCATCACATCTAGCATAGAGTTACATGGCAAAATGAATAAAAGCCTTGAACATGCTTACCCGTGCTCCATTTTATTGGCGATCGCGCCGTTGTGGTCCCGATGCGAGTTGTGCTATGTGGCATGTGCCCAGGAGCCAATTCCATAGCAGTTCAAGCGATAGCCCGTGGCGGCTCAGGTTCCGTGGGCGTGGTCGTGTCTTGTTGGTGGGGAATGGCTTGACCCTTTCCATAATCCAACCATTGCAATGAAATAAAATGTTTCTCCATGCAACAAGTCCCAACGCATGGTGCATAGCGATCGCCAGAACTTTGTTAAGGCTTAGCCGGTTGGGGAGGTCCGGGTTTCGAATCCCCCGGGCCCCAAAATTTTGACATAGCCCTCATTGGCTAAACCAGGGTTGCCACGTGGCATAACCATTACGCCGAGCGATTACTCACGTCGCCATAATGTGATTAAGCCCGCGTCGACACGACCACGTCAACTTAGGTATACCCGATCATCTGCGGTCAACCTACCCGTCATCTGGCGTCGCGGGTATACGTGTCACGCCTTCTAGTGGTGACGATGTCCCTCCGAGATTGAGATCCAACTGCTGGCGTAAAATGCCAAATCAGCGCTTACGTGTCACGCTCACGGAGCCGCCGATGTCACAACAGATGCCGCATGTCTCATTATGGACCTGCGTGTCACATGCGGACTGACATTAATCGTAATACGGGTAATGCGGACGGTGCGGTCGACATCAAATTTTGCATGTTTGGCTTGGCGGGCAGAATGCGATATCTTCCTCATACGGACTTCGTTTGACAAAAATTATACCGCGGGTCGAGGCCAGAGACCGGGCCTTAATGGTGTTGGTTTCATCAGATTCCTGAGCACTTTCATTTTGAGCATTTTTCATGCCTGTCGAATACGAATCCGATTTGGATCACACCTCTAACAATAAGACCTTTGGTCCCCAAGGTTCTTGTCGATCAGCGGCTGGGATGACCACCCAAATTTCTCTGTCACGAACTCATCACGATACTGTCTCATCGATCATCGTAACACAATCATGACAAGCGGCGGTATATTTGTTAGCCATTGCAACCACATCACATCTTACGAAGCTACTATCATCCATGTAAACATTGCTAATGGCAGGTATTAAGAAGGCATTTGCCAAATGAGTTGATATGTTTGAAATATTTGCATGTCATTAGCTTATCTTGAAGCAACATATGATTGACTTTCCATTCAACAAACATATCTTGTTCTTGCTTAAGATCAATTGCTTCATTTGAAACAACTACATTCATTAATTGTTCCCTTGTTTGAAGTGTTTTAACGCGATGAGCATGAAACATAGATGTGACGCATTTAATTAGGCGATATTGATTCTTGGATTACGTAGAAGATTGCCGCTACGAATTAAAACAGAAATTATGGACTACCTGAATCATTCATTCTCTTAATGACACAACATCACAAGTTGCTTCGTCCACATACTTAGATGAAATTGCAAATTTGATTGTGCATTGTTTTGTTATGTGCATTTAATGATGATTGCTCATCCATTTAAGTGTAAGGCCTATGAGTAAGGTTTTTTTTAATCCCAATTTATTAACTAACTCTTCTGAGATTAAATTAGATTGAGACCATCCAATTAAGCGATATGCACCTTAGTGTGTCGCAGAATTACTCTTATATGAAACAACTTGCTTCCACAATCAACATCTTCACCATGTTTTACATCATACCAACCAATGGAATCTTTGACTCATCACACAGTCAGTCCCAATTCTATGGGTTTTGATGTCATTGCAACTGTTTGCGTTCTCTTCTTTCCTTTGAACCACTTTGGCCTCTTCTCGGAATGCTTGCCAGCATTTCTCCTCATCATGTCCTTCTTTCTTGCAATGCTTGCAAGGGCTCCCTTCCTTCATGACTAACGCATTTTGCATCTGCCATTGCCATGCCGACATTGTGTCCTCTTTTCTCGATGACCAATTCACTGGCTACACCTTTTCCTTCAATATAAAACGAACGAAACCTCATCAAGGGTTGGTGGGTCAAACATGAAAGCGGTGTTTCCTGACCAATACGCGAACAGGCCTCTATATGTAGGGTTTCTTGTGTTTGCAAAGGAATCATAACATTAATGCCATCTTTCTAAATCCATCGGTGTATTCTTACCTTTGTTTGTCCTTTTCTTAGTTTTAAGATTGCCATTCAATGATTTCTTTTCTTTTTACCTTTAAAGGACCCACTTCGTTTCTAGGGCCCGTGATCGCTGCGATGAGCCTTCCTTTTGCATCTTGCTTTGCCACCAGATAAGATTTGTACCTGCAAGTCTCAAAGTTGCCAACTTAATTTGTGTGGCCATATCTTTGATCTGTTGCACATTGTTGTATACCTCCATCTGCCTGATCAGTTATCAAGTTTTTCTGCATTTTACTTCACCATCATATGGGCAACTCCGGTACATCAAAGTTTTAACAATGGCATTTCATGTTTATTTTTATGCACATTTTCTTTTCACTAGATTTAGAAATTGAACTTGAAGAAGAAGGAGAAGGAGGTGTTGATGGAGGTGAAGGAGAATCTGAGGCTGGTCCTCTTCCTCTTCCGCGCCTTTTGAAGAATTTTAAACTGGTCGCTTCGGTTCCAAGTAATCTTCGTACAAAGCTTGCACCATCTCCGACATGGCAAAGAATGTTTTGAAACTCTTTCTCATCTTGAAATCCCTTCTTCCGATGCCATCTTCTCGCTTTGAGAAGCTCTTCTTCTCAATCAATTAATGGATTCTCTGCAAAAGCTTCGCCTTCACCGCGTTGTAGCTTTTCCACGGATTTAACATGCAAAACTCAATTCCAAGCGTCAACTAATGCGAGACCACTTGATCCGTCGAGTTTTTGAAATGACTTTATGGTTTGAGTTTTATTTGCATGCATTAATTGACCATTGAAAAACTTAACGAAAGAACGAGAAAGAAAAAGAATTAGCGGTAGGTGTATACAGATCTGAAATGCAATGAAGAGCAACAAACCATGATACGAGGTTGATAGCGGAGTTGAACAACTTGCCCTCGTCTCGGGGCCTTTTCTGCGTGGGGGAGGCTTCTTTATTTCTTTCAAAATCTTAATGGTACATCATTAAAATGATGAATGGCTTCCGGACCTTGATCTGGTCATGTTTGCCCGGATCTCTAGAATCTTGCACAAAGAAGGCACTTTCGAAGCGGATGTCGAAGCTCTCGGAAATCGTCAAGCTGACATCTCCTCCTCGGGTCTCTTTGCCTCAAAGCTGGCTTTAGCAGCTTTATGATGCTCACAAATTGCTCTCCAAAGCTATGTCCTTGGCCTCAATGGCCTTGGTTAAATAATTGGGAAAAGTTGGTTACTCATCCCAACTTCCTCCCAAAATTAGGCTCTAAAAAAGCCCGTGCTCAAAAATGGAGTTAATTACATTAATTATAACCAAAAGTGGTTAAATAGCCCACTTTAACCATATAATATAGTTGGAATGGGCTTAGCCCCTTAACGTGGGCGCGCCCCCTTCTATATGGTCATGGGCACCATAGAGCTAATAGCGAGCCCAAAGGGCTAACAACGGCCTAACCCTCAGCACTCGCATAGAGTCACATGGAAAAATAGAATAAAACCGTGGAAGTAATACTTACCCGTACATTTTACATTGGTAGCGCCAGATTGGCGGTCCGTCGGGGGTTACATTGCTATAGTAGCGTAATGCCACTAATAATTCCGCGGTTCAAATGATAACTGTACGCTCGGTTCCGTGGGCGTGGTCATCTTGCCATTTTGGGGCCAGAAGCCCGGTACTCGCCATCCCAACCATTACCTTGAAAATGAAACTATTTTTCTCCGCGTACATAGTCCCAACACATGAATTGTAGCAGTCTGCGGAGAACTTATTTAAAGCTTTGTCGGTGGGGAGGTCAGGAGTTCGAATCGGGCCAAAAGATTTTGACATAGCCCTCATTGGCTAAGCCAGGGGTGCCACGTGGCAGCCGGTGATTGGGCCACGTGGCGCAATACATTAAGCGAGCGATTGCCGATGTCACAATGTGATTATTACGTCAACGACCGCGTCAAATTCAGTATGCCGTCATCACGCCCGGATCAGCTGCCATGTCATCTGGCGTGCGTACTTGCCGGTGGTGACCGTGTCATCAGTTGGTCAATTACGTGCGAAATGCAAATCGATGCGCCGTGTCGCGCTGCGGAACATAACCACACGTGTCTACATGTGAATCGCCATGTGTCATCGATGGGACGCCGCTTCAATCTGTATGGGTGACATATGTCATGTACGAATTTGTATGGGCGAATACGGTTAATCAAGAAATTTTGCAATTTGGCTTGGACGAGGAATGTGATATCTTCTCCATACGGACTCAGGTTTGACAAAAATTATACCACCCGGAATCGGGAAGGCAGAGGGCAGACGCAATGGGTGTTGGTTTCGTTGGATTCGAGCACTTTCATTTTAGGCATTTTCATGCCGCAATGGAATATACGAATCCGATTTCAGATCAATGTCATAAGGTCCCCTTTCAATGGCCTTTTTATTTAACACACACACCTTTGATCCAAACTTGAATGAAGAATATCCACAAGGACTTGATGAACTAAAATGAGGCTGTCAAGTATGAATTGAAGTAGAATTCTCCATCTGGTTCTGCTTTATTCAACCTTATACTTTCCATGATCCATATTTATATGGAAAGAGATGGTTAAGGATGTTGGATGATCGATAGATCAGAAGTGAGTAAGATCCAAACCATTCGAGGCCACCTCGCCTTCTAGAATATCCCCATACAGAACTTACATTGAAGCGGCCTTTTCTTAGTCTTTGACATCGTCACACTCTAGCTATAGTGCGACTGCAGAGACGTCATAGCCTAAATTTAGAGAAGGGGGAGATTATTAGGCATCATCGCACCCTATATATAATGCATCCTATGACTACCTTCCTTAATAGGGTTTTGAGAAGAGAAGTGAGTCCACTTTCCTCATGGAGAAAAGACTCTTTAATCTTTTCATGGGAACATGAACGCGTATCCGTTGGATCACTGTGACCAAAATAATGTGTAACAAATTCCCCCCAAAAGTGCGTTTCGTGGCCGGATGAAATCACTTTGTATAATAATGTGTCCGAAAAAAGGATCCCATCGGTTGGGAACCTGGAAACAATCAAGCATCAACATAATAATATGGCATTGTCACGAGGTAGGCATTCCCATACTCGAGGATTACATAATATCAAGTGGATATCCTTGAATATATATTGTGGATCCATGTCATTGTGAACCGACATAGCCACCAAGAGTACATTGTGGATATATGCACTAAAAGGATTCAAATTTGGACATAGCCACGAAAGGACATACAAAGAAGTGGATCTATGTGTCAATACAAATCTAATTAATACTCCGTCTCAACCTAGACCAGAATGGTATGATCCGGGGCCTTGATTTCCATAGTCCCTAAGTATGAATCTAACCATGTGATTCTAGGTGAGTAAGTCGAGCGTGGTAGAAACCACTTGATTCTGCAGTTCAATGATGATAGCAGTTAACAAGTGCAAAGTAAATCACCATTGATGTCAATGACTCCCAAGGTACCCTAGTACAATCAATGAAGATGTGAATAAATGGGTTGAAATCGACCACTCGATGGAATCTCTCAATCGGGGCTCAATGATGTAGTCCACTTTTTTAACAAAAGAGACACGCATTTAGAGGCATCACGATCTCTAAGTTATTGAATGATTTCTAAGTCTCGTTCTAGATAATGAGTCAGAGTCGACAGAATAAGAGAAAAGATTTCGTCACATGAGACCTTAATGTATCCCACATCAATGACCCAAAACAAGTAACATTTTTGAGGTATATCAAAGTAAGATGATTTGAAATTGACACAGGCGAGGCCTACATGGTAGGAATTGACAACTGGATATGGTCGACTCAATGGAGGGCTTTTTTGGATTTCTCTTGAACATATGAGCGACCCGACCAAGGACTTGGAATCATTAGTCGGGGAGGACCAACATATGGACATCTTGGATGGTCAAACATGAGAGGTGGATTTCCCAAGCCATATACAATGATGAAGGGGTGTGTCATGTTCAAAAGCTATTCTCTTTTCAACACAAATACAAGGAACACATTTCTTTCCCAAATTTCCCCCACCATTTCTGGTGAGTCCCTCGGAGTATTTTTAAACAAACATCGAAAGACCCATTGGGATTGAACCACTCCTTCCTATGGTTTTTTAAACATACTATGAGGGACTCATAGTATGTTTAATGAACCATAATAAGGAGTGGTTCAGTTCCATATGGGACTTTTGATGTTTTTTTTTACGAGTCCAAATAAAGTAAGCTCGATTTTTTTTCTTGATTATAGGGTTTGAAAAACACTTAAAGAGAACTCCATCGGTTCCTTTTTTGTAAATTAATCTTATGAGACCAAAGGTAGCTTCCGCTCATCAAATGTTTCTTCAAATACTTTTATGAGAGTGAAAATGTCTTTCGACAATCTTTTCATTTTTATGGAAGCGTGAAAAGATGCAAAAGGAGGATACTACATAGGTTTCATTTTTCGTATTACAAATATGAGTTCGAAAAAATGACAAAAGTGCCAGTTGCATTCCTCCTTGGTTTCACGAGTCGCGAGAAAGATGGAACTGCCGAGTTTTTCACGAAAATCCTAAAGGATATCGCGACAAATGTAAAATGAACCAAAAAAGTGGATCCTTGTTTCGTAACATACAGACTCTTTATCTGCAAAATCAAACACTTGCAAAGTCATTAGGACTTTAGGGTTTAGACAAAACATATAAAATAATATAAAATACAAATGAAAAAAGTGAAAAAATCAATAAAAATGGGTAAAAACCTCATTTCACTTTCTTCTTCCAAACCTTTCTATAAACCCCTATGCACCGATTTTCAAGCTACTGCGGATTATGGAGGTACGGTGATCATTCGACTGAGCGGAGTCTCCTGAAGATATGTAATCTTCATTTCTGTCTTGTGGTTTGGTGAACTTCATTGGTTTAAAAATAGATTTCTAAGTTAATTTTTGGGAGTACCTATGAGTGAAGTTCATCTCATGCACCCTATATCGGTCCCTGTGACAATCTAGGATCATCGCGAGGAGCCATATAACCCGGTCTGCGATGAATCGCACTGTCTGATTCTGTCACAGCGTAGCAACTCAAAAAGTTTTAAAGATACAATTATAATAAAATGCTCGGGGAAGGAAATTATGATACTAATCTCTCTTTCGGACATTACGAGTTTTCCACGGTGAATGTTGGAATGGTGTGGGAAGCGAGGAGGAAGACTACTTTAATGCGAGGTGACATGGGAATGGTAATGGCCCCTCTGACAGTGTAGGTTGGTAAATTATTCAAAATCCGAGGGGGTATGAGGGCCGGTTAAGATTACTCAGTACCTAGTTCACATGGGATGTGGCAGTAGAGTCATTTCATGTAGGTGCTGTCTCTCTGATAGATAACAGGATATCTACTTCTTAGTGAGCTATCTCTTTGTGGTCAGTAACAATTACGGTGAAGTAGGGGTGGTGTGAGCCTATGAACCACTATCAAGCGAACATTGTGTTTGAAGCATAGCGGTAAAGTTGATATAAGAGATGTCCAAGAATTGTCTCCTGAGACCATACTCTACACTATCACACGCATGGAAGGGATTGCAACTCCCCATATGGCTCTTGAGAGCTACTTCCAGTATGCACTGGAATGTATGGAGCACCAAGTTTTCAACTAGTGTAAAGGGGTTCTCAAAAGTATGCAAAAACAACTAACCAAGTGTAGGAGTGGTGGATTGAAATAGTTCAGATACTGGTCGATTTGGTATCCTTTTTTCCTAGAGAGGGTCCTAGTTTTACGGTTGCAGGTAGAGTGGGTTATACCTTCCCCACAGGATCCGAGAATCAAGAGGTGGGTCAACCTCATGGAACGACATGCAGCTGGTCCCATCATGTCGTTAGATATATGATGTCTTATTTGATTGGTTGAGAACTCAAATTCTCATGGTCAACGACTATGCATATGCCAGACTAGACTTCTGAGGAGATTGACTTGAAAAGCTCTTCACGGTTACCAATGGGGGACATAGGTAAGAAGGATATTTTGTTTATATCATGTTTTGTTATTTTTTTAAAGATATAATTTTTATGTTGTTTATCCGATGACTAATCAAAATTCTCTTTGATGATGTAGATGTGGGACCTTATCTTCCTCCAAGTTCTTCCCCTATCCATAGGTGAGGGGAAATATTTGACGTAGCAGGAGTAGTTACTACTGACTACGAGATCTGAGAGCAGAATCTAGAGGGGCTCAAGATGAACATCCCATATGCCTCCATAGATGACATTATGAGGCACTATCAGCGCCACACAATGGGCGTATCCGCATCCATCGGTCAACTTCTCCATAAATTAGCACGGGCAGTCGCATGTTATAATGAGCAGCATCCTTGATGCTCTATTGTATATGAAGCCATGTGCTTCACATTTTGATATTTTGGTTTGGGGGACGAACACTTTTGTAAACTTTTATCATTATATATATATATGAGGCTTCTACTAGCTTACTTATTTGTATATACAAAGTGTGATTGGATTTTATAAATGTTTCAAATGTTTGTCTAACACATAATTAGCCAAGCATTTATTAATGTATTTAGACATCTAGGATGTGTTGATATTCAATGTAATCAAAATGAAGCTCCAAGAGGGCATGTTTGTAAATATACCCTTAACAACGTGGGACTTCGAATGGACTAAACATTACTCAACTATAAGACTACTAAATGCAGTTCTAGGTTCAGCTGTTAGGTGGCGGTTTGCATTGCGGCAAGTGGTCATGTTCTCCTTGGCTGCATTTGTGGCTGCAATGTGTTAGGTTGCCACATTCAAGGTGGCTTTGTGGCAGAATGTCCCGTTAATTGTTGGTGCGTAGATTGCCCAAACAACGGATGCTAGGATTGAATGCTGGGCCCCAAAGGCTCATGGGAAGCCAAAGTAGGGTGTTTGAGGCATGCGGGTTGGAGGCCAAGCACAATGCTAGGTAAGCAGCTAAAGGTCAAACCAAACAACAAAAATCACTCCAAGAGTATGATACACTAAAAAAAAAACGACACTCATACAAAAATGATTTAAGAATAGTACCTCTTCAAGTAAATCCCATTAAGGTGCTCCTTGAGAGGAGTGCATTCATGATTAACGAGCTCATATGCCCCCTTCTCCAAAACTTTGCTAACAATATAAAGCCCACGCCACATTGGTTCAAAATTCCCAGCCCCTAACACATCTCGATCATGTTCATAAAGAAGAACTAGATCACCTTTGGAAAAAAACATGTGGCTTGACGTGAACATTATGGGTTGTGTGTTTGTGGGGTTTCATGCTTTAGACAGCATCATGACAGGTTTCTTCTAGTTGCATTAAATACAAAAGACGCTCCTCTTTAGTAGAGGTGTTAGGGAGAATTTCAACAAGGTTTCAGAGATTAAAGGTATCTCACGTTCAAATTTTGAAATTTGCATCCCATATTCGTGTACTGGCGAAAGGTGTGAGACCTGCATGGAAGACACCATTAGTCCCCGATAGGCCCATAATGTTGAGAACGACATCGCCGTAGTTGTCTTGTGATTCTATCGTCATTCAAAAGCGTAGTAATGAGAACCTTGTTGATTTCTTCAACCTGGCCATTGTCTGGTGGATAATAGGGGTTGAGTTTTCATGTGAGGGCCGCTTTGATGGTTGGATATGTGCATTTTGAAAATGACCCCTACGTAATTCGATACTTGATGGCTTGAGGGACACCAACCCTAGTAATGATATGATTGAATGCAGTATACGGTTTTGGGTATTCTCGAATGTAGTCCTCGCCTCAGCTGGTACTTGGTGAAATGATGCAACGTGGTGTCCTCGGTCAATTAGAGGTTTGTATCATGAATTCAATACCCCATTTGGTGAATGGTGCTTATAACTACAAGATGTAAGGGATCGGGATGATATAGGATCTTGTTGTTATAAGTTTGACAAGCATGACACTTTTGGACGTGGTGTGCCGTCATGGCCAAAGAGGCCAATAACAGGCTCATTAAGATCTTTGGTGGCATGCAGGACATATAAACATACATGCTCCAGTGAAATCCATTCAAATATTTCTGACTTCATACATTGTCTTGATACATGTGGAAAATGGAATCAATGCGATGGTAAAGGGTATCACCAAGGATGATGATGTATTGAAGAAGAACGATACCATTATCTGGCGGCGGTTTGCTGAAAGAATCGGGATAAGAAAAGTTGAGTGGAGATAGATGATGATATCTCAATACCAAATATCACCAGTGTTGATAAGGAAAAGAGAATCATCGGGTAATGAATCAACTACTACATCTTCCGTTGCAGAATGGGGAAAGTCACATATCAATTCAGCAAAACCAGGTTTTGCTGATTGTTGGTCGACTCAGTTAAACTCACAGGAGAATCACCATCCATTTGGAGTACTTTCCCCAAGCAATTGTTGATGGGATATGTTTCGCAGGACGGAAATCGAAGAATAGCCGGTGGTTATAGTAATAATATGTAGTGACAAAGCGTTGACGGCTTGAACAATACATCGAAGCGGTTCCTGTAAATTGTTTGGGTGCCGGTCATTTGGTATGACTCAAATAATAAATCACTTGTTCATCATGTAAATTATCTTCTTGGACTAGGACCATAACAATGGTAGAGTCTAAATCAGCTAAGTACATGAAATAATCTTGGCTATAGTCAAGTGGAAACAACAATGGTGTTATAGGTTAAGGCAAGTTTCAAAGATTCAAAGGATTTTTTCAGAGGTATAGTTCATGACTGTGCTTGTTGGTGGCTGCAGAATTGAATCGCTTCGTTAGTTCAATATGGTGGGAGATGGCTTGGCCTTAGAATTTTGCCTTCCCGCGACTTTGGAGGAGGTGGTAGGATAGCCTCAACCTTCCAAGGGTCTACTTGAATCCATGTATAGACACAATAAAAACCAAGAAGTCGGTCGAATCCACACAAAATGCTTTTGTTTGGGTTCCAGCGATATCACGATATCGCGATAGTGTACGAAAATGGCGTAAATGTGAATTGATGTGGCGATGCATGGGATGCATCGGGATATCGTCAATATAGGGTTGCACAATGTGCTTAATATCATGAAAATTGTAAGACATAGCACGCTGAAAAGTCACACCATAATTTTTGATACCAAAGGGTAATTTACGGTAGGAAAAGGTTCCCCGAGGGAAAATAAAAGTAGTCTTGTGTTGGTCCGTTGATATTAAATTTGGGACATGTGGAGATATGCATCAAGGAAGATTTACTCGGCAGTCGTTGCGGGTCTAGTCCTTGAAAAGGAGTCCGAGATGAGTGTCCTTAGTACAAGCCTTATTTATGTTCCTATAATCTACACAAACACGAGATGTTGCCTTGTTTCCTATTTACTGCAACAAGATTGGATACCCAATCGAGTCAAAGCCCTGGGATGAACAAAGTCATATTTGGTTTCGACTTCTGAAACTGATAACCAACAATTTTGCGTGGATGTATTAGGAGAATCTCTTAGAAACGGGACTAGCCAGATGTCATGTCCTGTTGTGTGTGGGGATCATGCAGCATTGTTTGCAACTCTCTAGGAAAAGCATCACCGAGTTCTGGAAAGAACTCTACTCCTTGGTGAACACTTAGAGGCCCATTCTCCCATGACTCCGGAGTTAGTCGATATGTCAAGAGGAATGGTAGGTGATCAAATGTTACTCAAGTTGCCTTCATACAAAACATTGTGTGTTGACTCGAGAAAAGAGGAAATGACAACAATGGTCAAAGGAGTCGAAATCCGCTGATAATACTCAAGAGTCTGTTGTTCCAGAAAAAAAAATGGAACGATGATTCCCATAGTCCCAAGGGGTGTCCTCCATGATTGACATGATCATCTCATACATAGGAAAGTCATGACAGTGGGGATGAGTCAGAGAGAAGGAAAGGCGGTTGCCAGGTTGAATAGCTTGATAAAAGTGGATTCAGTGGACTTAAAGACATTAATAATCACTTGAAGTAATGAAAGGTGATTACAGAGCTAGAGTACCTACATGGGTTATGACTGGGGGTTTCAAAACGGTAGAGATCATGTTCATCAAGCAGCAGGAGGATATGGGTTGGGGTTGACCTTTTGTCAAGTTAGAATCTTTTAAAATTGTCCTTTCTGTGTGGGGTGTAAAGGTGGTATGAGAATAAAGGCCAATTAGTCCATGATATGACGCCTCCTTGAGTCGGGAAACATATCTGGAAAAAGGGTACAGAACACAGTGTGTGTGAGATGGTCCATGTTGGTAGAATGTGCAATCAGAGGTGCCTCGAAGGCCTCAACCTCTACAGGCCAATTTTGTGTGAACCAGCAGGAAGACCCATTGTAGAGTTCAAAAACACATTTGTTCAATCATAGAAGTGTTGCTGTGACTCATTAAGAATTAGGAGGTTCATCTTTCAACAATGTGGGTTCATAAATGCAGTGAAACCATTCATCATGGTTCTACCTGTTCTTGAACTTCATGCTCTTTGGGATCCCCGAAATACTAAGCAGGGAGAGGCAGATATGATCATTTGGTCAATGCATATCAAAGTTAGTATTAGTAGGGTCGATTCCTGGCCTTTAACAATGCCTAGGTTTGGTGGGAAAAAGAGTTTGAGGACAGAGTGTAAGAGAGGTGCTTCTCTGCTGCATGGTTTTGTAGCCATGCATAGAATTAGGCATTTCGGCAGCACCCTTGGGAGGAGGAGACGAAGAGATGTATTAGAGACCCGGTCTTTTGATATAGAAGGACCATTTCCGGAGTGAATTTGGGAGGGTTAGGTGGTATATCATCAACTTTCTCTTCGTCAAAAGAGAAATCTTTAGCTCGAGTTGTGGCTACATAACTTCATTATTTTAGAGTCCACCGAAGCACATGGGACATAAGATGAAGGATAAAGCCAGTCTTGAATGACCAGTTAGGCACTTCTGCTAAGAAGAAAAATGTTGTGAAAATGGTAGTGTAGGAGGCTTTCGATTACATAGGAACTTAGTAACCAAATGTCTGGACAATATTTTGAAAATGATCATCCACCATAAAATAAGGAAAGGGTAAGGAAACACATTTATCTTCCTCATCAACAGGTTGCGTTTGGACTTCTCAGTTATGGATTATTATTTTTTTTACTCCTTATTCTTACCCTTCCTTCTTTTTATTTTGTTTTCTCGTTAGGGGTGTGGATTAGGCCCAGGTAGCAGTAGATGCAGGAAGTAGTAGGAGTAAGAATTATTTTGTACATTAAATTGTGAATTTGGGATTTGTGGCAGGCAGTAGTGGTCTGACATGAAAGAATTACCAATCAACATGTGACATGAGAGTTGTTGGAGGGTGTTGAGGGTAAAAAATTTATTGGAAGGAGACCCAGAGAACTCGGGGATCAAATCATAAAGTGTTCCCATTTCCGAATAAACGAGATCTAGATACTGAGCACTACTAATCACCTTCTCTTTAGTGACAACACCACCCATGGAGTCATCAGTGATAGTTCCAATAGAGTGTTTGGTGGCTCCTCATTAATAGTTGATCATGAAGGGGAAATTTGATTAAACATCTTCTCCTCCTCCACTCATGGATATTGATAAAAATATGAGTGGGCCGAGGATTATTTAAATATGCTCAGAAATTTGGTTTCATGTAAGTATAAATTGGAAGCTGGTAATGTGTCAAGAAGTCCATGGCTAGGGTGTTAAAGTCATTAAATAAACCTCATGGTAGAAATTGATGTATTTTTGTTGCTGAACCGGTGAGAGTTCGTTGGAAAAGTCTTAATCTTATGGAGTCATCCATCAGAGGTTTGGATGGGCACAACATATGAAAAGTCATAACATGATTATTGGGTCTTCTCCTTCTAGGCCAAGTCAAATTTAGGAATGTCAGGCGGTAGTTTGGCCAGTATGATGGGCCATTGAGGAGAGTGATGGATCGGATTATTTAAAATTCTCGACAGATCAAGGAGTTCAAGGGTGGCTAAGAAGGTTAACTGTCTATTAACATGTGGGTACTGGTGAATTTGTGGAGGAAGTCCCATTGGTATACAAGTAGGACCGTAAGAAGTCTAGATGTGAGGTGAAGGTCCTGATAGATTCAGATGCTGATGAGGGGGGCATATATCCCATAAGGTTGGGTTGATTAGGTATGTTCCCTTGGGGAGGGACACTAGATTTAATTTTTGAACCCCAAATGGGATTGGAATTCCCGGGGTATGGTTGGCCCTTACTAGGGGGGTATGAAAGAGTTGACTTGAGGATGTTGCCCCCCAAGCGGTTGTATATTTCCTTGGAAAGGAAGGTTCCAAGGTTGAGATTGTAACACAGGTATATGTTTTCCATAAATTGGGTTATGGACTCCAACTTGAGGTTGCCCCCAAAGTTGATTTTGTCCCCCAATCTGAGGTTGTCACAAAAATTGAGGTTTCCCCCCAACTTGGGGTTTCCCCCCAGATGAGTATCCTCCAGAAGTAATTTGAAAACCAGAAGTGATAGAAGGACCAGTGCCTCTAATTGGATTGGGGCCACTAGGGCTAGGATGATGATATCCTCCTAACAAAGGTGGAGGAACGTAAGGCCCTTCGGAGAATGCAGGTGTGAATAGCTGACTTCAGCGTTACAACCAGGAGGAACAAATTCAGAGACCCTCTAGATGGATTCTGAGTAGGAATAGTGTTACATTATTTTCGTCATCCCTATGACGTTAATGATGTAAACCCATATGTGTCCTTTAGAGGGATCGATGCTTTGAGTTCTGAAAGGAAGGAAGAACTCTGAGAAGAAGTTGCATTTTCATTTGTAAAACCCTATAAAAAAGGAAGTTAAAAGCATTATTAATAGAGTGCGTAATTCATGATTCTCCTTGAGAACGCATCATGGCTAGGCCGCGAGGAGTTCACAGTCTGCTCTATAGGCAAGGTACGAGAATTCTTGCGTGGGAAAATGGCGTTTTCAGTCTTCTGAAGGAGAAACTTCCATGGTGAGGTGGAATCAGAATGGTTTGTATCTTACTCCCTTTCATGATTTAGTGGGATCATCTAACCTCCTCACCTCTTCTTGACTTATAAAGGAGAGGAGCTCATGGAGAAGGGCAAAGTTGGATTTGGCTTGGAATTCTTAGCTTGGTTGGAGTGTCTTTGAGTTTTTCCTTTGTCAAAATAGATTGTGAATATTATCGGATCTATGCTCTTAGAATTCTTGGAATGGAAGTGTGTGGGGAATGAAGGGCCGGGTTGGAAGGATCTTGAAATCAAGGCCATGGTTTGTAATCTCTCTTTCACGTTTAATATGATATAGTAATATGATTCTTTCCTGTAAAACTTGTTGTGTTTTATTGTATGATTCATGATGCATACATAGGTTTATAGTGAGTTCATGCTATTTATATGTTTGGTTTGTTGTGTTCTTTCTGAGGTTCGCCATTGTAGAGCATTGGAGCGGATCTAGGAACAACAGAGACCTAAGAAAGCAATATAAAGGTATGTCACTTATCCCTCTTTAGTTAGTGAATTAAATATCTAAAACTTAAGGGAAAATCAAATTACGTGTGTTTTTTTTTTCTAGATCTAGGTGGATCTAGGGGAGATCGATTAGTGTCCGCACCTCTGGAGTTATCCGATAACAAATTGGCGACCATAGTGGGGGCAATATTGTTTCCTAGATAGTCTAGTTTCCCTTCCTTTGGCTACTTATTTTTTGGTTTTACAGTGCATTAGGACATCCATCGAGACTCTAGGATCAAAGTTCATGATTCCTGTCCTTTTCCAATTTCCTTTTGATTATAGACATTCTCTCATTGTACCTCTCTACAGCCTAAAAAAACCATTGATTTTCGCACCATGCTATTAGATACAGTGCGAACTTCTGCTTTGCCCTACCAATGTCTAGCACAACGAGAATGCCTAATTCTCTCACTGCACTCTCTTGCTAGGCTGCGAACTTGTTTATAAACTTTTGGATTGGGTCTTGTCATCTTTTGATGACCAGTTTTGCTTGATCAGCTAGATTGAACTTTTTGGAGCCTATATTGATGTTCACAGTCTGCTTGACATTCTTCGAGTTGCTTTTAGCCATATTTTTCTTTGTTTGGTTTTGAAGGATGAGTCTCTTGCTTTGAGTGTCTTTCAATTCCCAAGCATGTGTTTTCTTTAGAAGTATTTAGGGAAAGATCAGTTTTTCTTCTGAATAGTTCACTTTAAAGAAAACTTTAGTTTGTGTTTCTTTGTTTTTAAGAAAGTTCGTGTGCTTTTAGTGAAATTTTTGGAAACAAAAAAGATTTAATTTCTTACTTTTATATTGGATTGGGGCCATCCTTGCATTTGAAGTAGCGAAATTGCATGATTCTTGTCATTTTTGATCTTAAATTATGAATTTTTTTTGAATCGTGCATTGGTGTACATCACCTTTTTCTTATTGAAGATTATACAGGACCTTTTCTCATTGGCATTTTTGGGGGGCATGAATCGTGCATTTGGTGTACAATACCTTTTCTCATTTCTTGAGAATCTTGATATTGATGAGTTTAATATATTTTGGGACATTGTGTATATGGGGAATGATAATCAACTCCTTCTCATAGCATAGCTTTCGTCGAAATGAAAAGATTATATCTTCATCTCTTTGCATAACTTCGAGTCGGTCAAAACACCTTATTAATTCCATACATTTTCCTAATGAGTAACAACAACCATAAAATAAAGTATAAAGGTATTGATTAGAAATTTTTTTATACTTTCTGGTAGAAAAAACTACATTAGATTAGTTGGGATTTAGATATGTGTGAAAGATAACTTTCAAAGTTGCAAACAAACATAGATCTTGAGTTAGGTTAAATCCATAGCCCACATTTTGTCCTAGGAAGCCCTTCTAACACAAAGGGTCAATCATGAGGTCTCATTGAGATTTGGCGGGGAGTTACTCACCCTTGTTTGTTGTTCTTGGTGTAGATATTATGTGCATTATGGGCGTAACTTGAGAGGTATACCCACAAAATGTAATGAGTGGGAAAGCCTTTTGAGTTGATTTGAGGCTAGATACCTTGCCCTTACATGTGGATCAGACTATCAACTATTTCCCCAGACATCGTTGTAGTGATTGGTAACCTTAGTGACCCTATATCTTTGGGGTCTTTACACAAGGTGAATGTGGAGAGAAAGTCTTAATGGTACCTAGAATCGGCGTTGGCCAAACTCTTTCGGGCTCCTTGGGAGGGTATACCCACAATTATGTGGGAGCTTGCACCAAGGGTGTAAGTCCATTAGAAAGGTCATCAATAACTTTTTCTCTCTCTCTATCTCATCCCTTCTTACATTGTTCTCAAGGCGTTGGATTTCATCACCAACTAGTGTGCTCATTGTGAGAAGGTTTTGTTCTCTTGCTTGCTTACTAGATTTTTAGCGTGTGTTGTTTGTTCTCCCTAGTGGACTCTGATTGGATTTTTTCTTTTTAATGGCTAGATTGGATTTTTCTTTTTAATGGCGTCAGTTCCTAAAATGACCAATGAAGGAACCTATGCTCCATGGGAAACTTTTGTTTTTCCTTCTTACGGAAACATTGGTCCTCCTCACATCGCTACTTTGAGCCTTCCAAGTCTCACAATTGGATTACCGGTATGGTTGTTTTCCACTCAGGTAACCCCGAATGCAGTAAGTGCTTTGGTCGTAAGCACTTCCCCCCAAGAGAATCAACCTCATGTTGATCCTTCACCTTCTTCACCAATAAGATCTTTTTAACCTTCTTCACTTTCAAGGTCTTCTTCCATTTCATCTTCTTCGCCAAGTGAAAGATCTCAAGCTAGTAACTTGGTGGATAAGAAGAAGAAGAAATGAAAGAATAAGAAGAAGAAAAATAAGCAAGGATCCAAACCTCCAACCACTGTCAAACATGTTGGAAAACAACCAGTTACTGTTAATCGTGCTGGGAGTGTTGATGATGTCAAGATCATCCAAACAACTCATAAGCCCAAGTACCCTTGCAGGCTTTGTAAGGGTAGCCATCTTCTTAAGGATTTTCCTAGTCTATCCAAGGTTATAGAAGTTTGGTCTACACACCCTCGCCAACCCGTGTCATCGGCCTCTGAACAACATGTTGATGACCTCCCATCAACTAGTCATGATAAAGTTGGGAAGAATAAAAGTAGAGCCAAGTTCCTATGTATGTTATGCAAAGGGCGTCATCTAACTCATCTTTACCCTCGTATGGAAAAAGCCTCGAAATTACTGGAAGACATGACTATTTCACAGCCTCAACTTCCAGCTTCTTATCACAAGCTTTCTCTCAACCCACCTGTAGTTGATGGAATGATCAATCTGGTTCCCCTATCGGTCAGTCTCGTTGATCAAGTGGTCAATCTGGTCACGTCCTTAATTGAACCAGTTGACAAAGTGGTCGATCCGATCCCATCCTCGCTCGATCCCACTCTCCCTTTAGAGAGTGTTAACAAAGTGGTTGATCCGATCCCATCTTCGGTCGATCCCACTCTCCCTTTAGAGAGTGTTAACAAAGTGGTTGATCCGATCCCATCCTTGGTCGATCCCACTCTCCCATTAGAGAGTGAAACCCAAGTGGTCGATCTGTTTCCACCTGTCGATCGCATTCTCCCCTTGGAGAATGAAACCCAAGTGGTCGATCTGATCTCTCCATCGGTCGATCCTACTCTCCCGCTAGAAAGTAAACTTGATACTGCCCATGTTTTTCTCGTTGATACATAATTTACTATCCCGGTGGGTATTCCTCCTTCTCCCGTGGAACCCCCTCCAAGTAATGAGGCTATATGTTTTGATTGGGGTGTGCTGACTGGACCTCATCTTCCCTCTCACATTCCTTTCCAGATTACAGTACAGGTTTGTGGTCGATATGTTCCTCAGACACTGATAGATGAAGGTGAGTCTGTTAGTATTTTGTCCTCTTTTGCTTGGCAAGTTTTGGGTTTTCCTTAGCTTGTTACAGTTACGCAGAATCTGTTAGCTTTTAATAGAAGAACTAGTCAACCTTTAGGGACCCTTCCTTAGTTTTTTGTAACTTTGGGAGGGAAAACTGTCTTTATTGAAGTCATGGTAGTCCAAGACCCCTTGGATTTCACTTTACTCCTTGGGGGAGATTATGTCTATGCCATGAAATCTATTGTGTCTACTCTTTTCGTGTGATATATTTCCCTCACGATGGACGAGTTGTGACTGTTGATCATCTTTCATTCGTTGACCCTGACTAGATTACCTCCCTAAATGGTTCTTATATGCCGACAATATCACCCCCGCCACAGGTCAATTATGTGGCGTTGTTGCCCATGGCTTCAACTTCTGATGACTTAGATCTAGTTGTTGACATGGTGATCTCTTAGATAGGGTTGTTAGAGCCTGATCTCTTTACTCCTGTCGCGACCCTAGACATGGTGTCCTTCCAGAGTGTGTTTCTTCCTTCCAATGAAGACCTCTTGGAAGCCATGACCGTGTTTTGTCCCTTGACATGGTGTCATTCTGGAGCATTGTCCTCCTGGAATCCATGATCAAGAAGAGAGG
>SNQJ01S0064459.1:0-11275 GCA_010110895.2 Picea sitchensis
CCGATGGGCTAGGGTGTGTCTCTCAACACCGAAACCTATCAATGGTGGTGGTTTCCTCCAGAAATCCACAAAACAGTAGAAGTCGAATCTCTTCCTCCTCTGGGAACTCTCAACATCAAATCATAACAATGCATAATAAGAAATTAGGTTGAATTCCTCCCTTTATACTCTTCCCGGTCTAATTCACCATTGACCTCACTTAAGCTAGGCGCTTTTCCTCCTAAGGTGAATAATTAATTAATTAAGTCCCCCTTTAACACATTTTCGTTCTAATTCTTCGTTGACTTAGGCTTAAGTGACTTTTCCTATGCTTTTTCGCTTAATTCATCATTTAGCCACCAAATCACCCTTATTTCTCCCTTTTGTTCCATGTTTGTGCCTGACTATAGTCTACGGGAATACATAGACTACTAAGTCACTCCCTGTTGGCCTACTCTTGGGAACGGGACATCACAGATTGTGTTGTCTGCACTATGTACCATCATTACATCTTTATTGAGGTGGGTACATCCTTCTGACAACATTGGTATTGTTAGTGACAAAACTTTCAAGGATCATCGAACAAAGACAATAGTTTAGTGGATTCTTTCAAGGGAAATCATAATGCACACTGTCCAAAACACGTAAAAGAGGTTAGGAGAAAATCTCATAGGAAGAATGGATGTTTTCTTTCATGGCTCCACAGATTAATTAGTTAACAAAAAATAGAGGGTATCAAGGCTGTCATGGGAAATGTTATTGCAGTGCTCAAGTTTGTAAGGCCATTTAAAAGTTAAAAGGCATTACTAATGTGAAGGGGGAATTGGTTAGTCGGCATGAAAATGGCAGGAAAGAACAATGAACTTGACTGAGGAAAAGGATTTATGATACTATTTAAGCAATGCTAATTGTACAAATTTAAAAGACGCCTTCTGAAGATATTAAATCAAATGGGAGTGCTACTGGAAGTGGTAATCAATGGGGAGTGTAGGTTCAATTGGTTATGATGAAAACTAGAGGTACTCACGAGGAGCCAAAATTGAAGGTACTCAATAGGGGGAAGATTCCCGAAGGAAAAGGATTTTGATATGACAATATTTCAGCAAATATTAGTTGTTCCAAGATAAATAATCTTTCCTGATGGAGGTAGGGATAGTGAAGCATTCTCCTCAGCACAATTTTGAAATCTCCTGTACATCAGAAAGTTGATATCAGTATGAGGACTTAGATGAGTAATCTGAATCATGACACTTAGAAAGATTGTTTTGAGATGTTGTCAGAAAGAAATTAGATGAACCAATGGTTAAGGTTGGTCAGTTTCCAGAGCAACTGCTAATGAAACCAAATCTGAATCTCAGCATTATGAGATTTCACGTAAATTTTTATGTTAACAAATTTAATGTGATAAACATAATAAGTGTGTGTAAGGAGATATCAATCGATGTAATAAATTAAACTTAAAGTGAATGCAACAACCTTTAAATTTAAGATGTTATAACTATTGGTAGTTAAAACTGGTTATGGCTAGTGCTATGCATAAAATATACTAAGTAAGTAACAGTCACTTCATCCCAAATATCATCTAAAGAGAGTTGTGAAGAGGTACCCTTGGGGATTGCCCATGAGCTGCAACTTGAATTCCTTTATTAACTCTGTGTAAGAGAAATCTGTTGTAATTGTGTTGTCTGCACTATATATCCTCGTTACCTGTGTATGTATTGGGCTCGGTACATCTGTATGAAAACTTATAATGACAACTAAAAGAAAGCAACTGAAACGAGATGTACATGCCACACAACCTTTTCTGGTATACATAGGAAAGATAGTTGAACAGATATTGCAAAACGAGAGGTTATACTTCTCCCCTCCAAGAGGACACAAATTTATTTTACACAACGACAGACTGTAAATGTTATAAGACATTTTTCAATCATCTTAAGAGTAGGAACATATTTTATCTACCTTCAAATGTAATCCCTGGACTGAAAATTTACTTGCAAAACTTATTTTTATTATAATTTTATATGATAAAACTGAGGTCCTCTCCAGTGGTACAAGCTTCCTTTGATCACCACATTGAAAAAGGATTGGTTGAAT
The DNA here is from genome assembly GCA_010110895.2 of Picea sitchensis. Lineage (NCBI taxonomy): Eukaryota > Viridiplantae > Streptophyta > Pinopsida > Pinales > Pinaceae > Picea > Picea sitchensis. The sequence continues at coordinate 2,077 of SNQJ01S0064459.1, forward strand.
TGCCACTATTTTGTTCAGTGCGTTCAGCGTTTAAACTTTAGCCCCAGCTTAAAATACAAATGATCATTTATCCCTCTATGGATATTGGAGATTCACGTTGAATTACGCCATCCAAATCACTGAAGGTCCATCAATGCCTCCAATACATATTTGGAGTTACCTGTGGCATTCACAATGTAACATTAGTATCAATGCCGGTAGGTCCTGACCACTTGTTCAATGCGTCGCCTACAGAGGGGACAATCTGATAAGTGTGATGAGCATGATGTACAGCAGCACATATGGCCACACCTGTTGCACCAAGAGCACACCCACTCATGAGATTAAAATTAAACTATGCAATCACCAAGTTACATAAGCCTGAAAAGTTAAAACAATTGTGAATCAACAAGAGGGTCACAGTAGAAGCAGAAGGATAAAACATACGGAACAAAGACTGCATTATATTCTTGCTCCAAACATATTACACACAGAGCTGGCATAAGATTGTCCCTTTTCACATCATGATCATGTTGGCTCCCTGCATCGTTCTGGTCACCTGGAAAATTCAAATTAACTGAAAATTATTTGTAGCAAAAATATTCTTCCTTTCTGGACATTCTATGTAGGATAATTCTAGCACAATTTTGAAGCAGCTGCAACAATATTCTGGAGTTTACCTTCATGGGCCTTCCACTCCATCCGCTGAGCTGCAGCTTCCATTATCCTCCTAGAAAGAAATTTAGTGATCTTTATTGTTATAACTGGGGTGACTTCAAACAAATAGGTATTTTTAATCTTTTCATTCACACCATAATTTTCCAAGTAAATCTAAGTACTTTACCTTCTTCTCCTTTCCATAATGTGCCTGATGGCATGTGTTGTCATTAAATACACACCAAAAATTGTGAATCCCAGAGATGCAAACTTGTACCACCTGATGCACAAACTTCTCCAAGTACATTCTATGGCACAAAAAACCATAATATTCATGGAAAAAATGTGTCTTGTATTGCAAAATTTTTAAAGAAACTAACTACCTTGCCCATTTTCCGAGATTTACAATAAGTTGGTCAATACTCTTTGGGGAGACATAAAATGGACCTTTGTGAGGCTTCTGGATTCGAATTGTCCCCATATCATCTTCCACAGCCTACATGAAAGTACAGCACAGAGAAAACCACGTTATTTTTTTCAACAGATTAATTAGAAGTTCGTTCATAGTTTTTCTAGAACAACCACTAATTGCTTCCACATTATCATTGTACTCGAAACATTCTTCACTAGATGACAGAAGACTTCTGTTATGCAAACAGTCATAGAGGATCAGAAAGAAATAAAAATAACCAAAATAATTCGTATGCCCCTATGCTCATATTTTGTCTGTTCAGTGCTCTTAAGTTTTTAATTTAGTAAAGAATTAGGATCAAGCATCCTCAAATAAAAGTGTTTGTCAATCTCAATATAAACATAAAGAGCTTAAAGTACCAAATTGATCTAACTGAAAATTGGATCAAGGCATTGCTTTTGAAATTAGGAAAAACCATCTTAAGGTCCTATTAACACTAGCCAAGGTCAAAAGGGCAGGGCATGGACCAGCTCAGCCATAATCTCAATGAAACTTTGGTGTTTAGACATAGAAAGATATTTCTGGTCTTAACAATAAAAGAACAACTCATATTCTTTGGTTTCCTTCATGGCATTGGTGCATAACCCTCTAGAAACAAAACGACTAAAATGAACATCCATAGAGTTAACTTCAATTAACATAAGTAACCAAGGAGTAAGTCAAAACATTGAGATGAAGTATCGTAATATGCTATGCCAAATACTGAAGTTTCAAATAATTTTCAACCCTTTCCATTGTCTTTGCATGGTCATCGGATACTCTCTGACATAGTAAAATTGCCAAGTGCACCATTTCAAGAAAGACCATAGAATCTCAAGCATGTTTTTCAACCTTAAAGGGATACATAGGTAAACATCATAAAATCTAATACAATGATTTAAATAAATGTCACGTATCAAGCACAACATTAAACTGTGCTACCTCACCAACAACAGTCAGAGCAGTGCCTGTGGGAAGTACTCTCTCAACTCGCTTCACTCCAAGCATCTGTTGTAATAACAATCATTGAGTCAAAAGAAATGACTGATCCTCAATATTTATTGCCATAATGACAGTTTTTTAACAAAGCATCAGTGTGAAACACAGACCTTAAGGCCTTGCATATAGTCTAGTGCATCACGTACAAGTGACCGGCCAGATTCTTCAATAACTTCACTTGCAACAGTTAATTCTAAGCCTGCTGCACCACGAGCACCAACAACATATACACAGCCTGTTCCATCCTCCTGAAAATAAATAGTCATCTGAGATACAGAACATAAAAACATCTGACCTGCAGTAATATAGCTTTATAAGGGTTTGTAATGCAATTCTCACAAGAAAGTTTTGAAACACTCAGTCCAAATATTTGTATTCTGATATGCTTGAAAATGTTGATTGCTACATGCAACAGCTTTAGTAGGAAGAAGATGGCAACAATTACCAGATACCATGGGACCTCTTTACTTATTGAAAGCATCAAGGCAGAGTCTTGAATCCATGAACCAGCATCATTATGCTTTAAAAAATGTTGCTCAGCCTAGAATGTTATGAAAGCACAACATTAACTTCATCCAACATAAAACAGAAAGCATTATATATGGTAACAGCATCTGAAACTGGCAATAAACAAGACCATCAAAAGGTGCAAAAAAAGCTAAATACCGTCTCCTCCAAAATAACACCTCTGAGACTGCTGTGTTGGCATTTAATCGGTGTTTCAGATCCCACTCGTCCAGCAACCGAAACAACCAAAGGTAAGACTTTACATGCTGTTTCCAGAAGTAAAGCTGCAGTACAAGGTAATGTCAGAATTACTCTTCTAGAATACTAGCTTCCAGAAACAGAGAATGAAACAATGATCACTGAAGCCAGCCAAAGCGAAAATCAATATATAATGTAAAAAATATTCCTTTTAGCTTTCCTGAACAGTATCCATCCAAAACATCAGTGATTATTTGCCACATAACTAACATGCATTAGCCACTTCCAAAATCCATCTTTGTTTACAAATGGTGCCAGGGACCAATGGTGGAAGCAATGTTAGGAGGAGCTCTTTCAGTGAAGAAGGAGAATGTCCAGAAGCATTCTCCCTTGAGTTATGACATTGTTGGGCCAGGGTGATGACCGCAAGCCCTTGCTGAATACTATTCTCCCATCCTGATGCAGGGTCAGGACTCTTGCTGTTAAAATGAGGCTACTATTTGCAGTGAGAGTGGTTCTCTGTCCTTCAAAGATGCTCTGCAAAGGATGGCTGTTAATCTAGCCCTCAAGTGTTCTAAGTGTCTGGTAGAGGTTCAGTATCTCCCTACTTTCTGTTCGTTTTTCAGGTTACTCCGAAAGTGTTTATACCATGTTCCGGGTGCTTCGTGAGATTTGTGATATATGGTGTATGTTCCTCCCTTGGATGGTCCAAGATGGATTGGTGCATGGGAGATGGTCCGTGATGGATTTGCACAGTGGAGGTAGCTCACTCAGTGATTGCTTAACCTCGGTGAGGTGCCGGCTTGGTATTCTTCCCTTAGGCATTGAAGTTCTCTTAACAGTTTGGTGGACACCCTTCATGATGGCCACGTGGAGAGTTCACTTGCTTGGAGAATGCCCTACTTGGGAGGAGGAGCATTGTGCATCCTGGAGGAGGGCATCAGGCCCTAGGACATCATCAATGAAGAATCTAAGGACTATTTTGCTGCTGCTATACCTGCTGTTTTACTGCTGTTATAACTGCTGTAAAAGTGAAATTTCCGATCTGGTTTATGTGGGATAAATTGCCCTAGAGGGATGAAACTTATCAAGGTTGTTTGGTATCTTTTCTCCTTGGATTGCCCAGAAGATTGAGCTTTTAGAATGTGAAATATTGTACTCTTTCTGCTGTTATTTTGTACTCTATTTCATAACAGCCCTGAGGCTGAAATTCAGTGTTAAGATCCATAAACCTCTAGTCAAAGATGTGAAATTTATGTTTTGCATTAAACTTTGAAAAGTCTAAAAGGGGTAGAAATTTCAAGACTTTCGTCGGGTAGAGAAGGCAGCAGATGTCCCCTCCTTAAAGTTTGATTCAGCCTTGCTCCATAAGGAATTAAATATTCTTTGGAGCTCACCTTGATAATGCTGGTTAAATGGATTTCGGCCAAGTGAAAAAGCATTGAAACCTGAATTTTGAAGTCGTTTTGGAGGGTGATTACAGCATCTAAGTATTCTGGTAGAGGTTCAGTTTCTCCCTGCTGTCCTTGAATAGAGAAGGCAGCAGATGTCCCCTCCTTAAGGTTGATTCAGCCTTGGTCCATAAGGAATTAAATAATTCTTTGGAGCTCACCTTGATTATTCTCGTTAAATGGTTTTTGACCAGGTAAAAAAGTAATTGAAGCAAGAATTTTCAAGTCATTTTGGAAGGTGAGTATAGCCTCTACCTCTGCTCTAGAGGTTTTATTTTGTGGTAGAATTCAACAAGCATACTGACAGATCCAGGATTCTTGAAAAGGGCTGTTGGTTTTGGGGAAATGCAAGTTTTTCATGAGACCCTGGTTTCCTGAGTTTAACCCACCTACTTTAGCTTTGTTTTCCGCTACTCTTAGGTGAAACATCCAACCTGCCTGTACATGTTTCTACATTGAAGATATACTAGAAAAAATCAGAAATGCTCCAGCAAATTTGGTCAACCTAGAAGAAGGCTCAAAATGGAGACTGACAGCTACCTATGCTCAAATCTGTGTCAAGATAGACAGAAGTTAGTGTTGAATTTTTAATGCTTAGCTCAAGCACATGTAGTTTCTTTCAATTTAGCATGAAATTGAACCATAAACAATGCAGCAATACAATATACAATAGCTGCAGTAACCAAGATCAAAAGAAGAATAACCATGCACAAGACACAAGAAGTTATCCTGGGAAAACCCTTCTCAAACAAGGGAAAAACCCAGCAATCCTTTGCTATAGAGTCAAGAGAAGATCACCTTTACACCACAAACCCTAGTGCACACAAGAGGGTGCTCTATGACCAAGAAAGCTAGTGCCTAAGAGAAGTGCGCACCAAATTTCAGATCTCCACAATGTAGCAAGGGATCTCACAAGCATCCTCTAGTGCTCTGCCACTAGGGACAAGTCCACATGTGCTCAACCACAGGGACATCACCCTCAACAGATCAACTCAACTACATCCATAAGAGTATGAACTGGAGAGCCATCTCAAGTCGACTCAACTAAGTCCATAGGAGTCCGACAAGAGACCATCTCAAGTCATCTCAACTCAGTCCAGAGGAGCACGACAGGAGACCAACACAAGTCATCTCAACTCAGTCTAGAGGAGTACGACTAGCCTATCACATAGGCATTCTCACAAATCGTCTCAACTCAGACCAGAGGAGAACAATCTCTATAATGTCTCATGAAGCTGCAATCATCAACACTCCCTCTCAGCTAGGGAGGCATTCTCCACCAAGCCAAGTCTCTCACGGAAGTACTCGAACTTTGTCTTGGCAAGCGGTTTGGTGAAGACATCTGCAACTTGCTCATGTGTAGAGAGGTACTGCACATGTATTGCTTTCCTCTGCACCATATCTCTGATGTAATGGTATTTGATCTCGATGTGTTTCAATCTATCGTGAAACACAGGATTCTCAGAGAGCTTCACACAGCTCTAGTTATCACAATGGATAACGGTGGAATCCATCTCATGTCCAAATAAGTCTGCAAGGAGCTTGCGAAGCCACACTGCTTCGCGGACTGCCACACATAATGCAATGTACTTTGCTTCTGCGGTACTCAAAGCCACAGAAGTTTGTTTCCTGCTGCACCAGGAAACCATGACAGATCCCAAAGTAAAACAACAACTGGAGGTGCTCTTCCTGTCCACTGCACTCCCTGCCCAATCTGCAACGGTATATCCATGCAATCTCATGTCTACATCGAAGGCATATCTCAGGCCATAACCAACTATGCCTCGTAAATATCTCAATATATGCTTCGCTGCTATCCAATGTCTCTGTCTCGGCTGACTCATAAACTGACTGAGTACACTCACTGCATAGCATATATCAGGTATGGTGTTAACCAGATACATCAATGATCCAATCAGCTGTCTGTAAAGATGTGGATCAATCTAGCCTAAATTAGAAGAAGTCTCGCTCAATTTCTTTAGATTCATCACCATCGGTGTAGGCATGGACTTGCAGTCTGTCATCCCTAATTTCATCAATATCTCCACTGTGTATTTCCCCTGACTCAGGAGAATCTCATCAGTTCTCTGCCATACTTCTAGTCGCAAGAAGTAGTGCATCATACCAAGGTCCTTCATCTCGAATTCAATATCCAATGCACGCTTGCATTCAACAATAAGGCTTTCTGAACCGGTGAGGAATAAGTCATCAACATATAGGACCAAAATCATGCACTTGTCACAAACAATGTTGTAGTATAGGTTGGGATCAAAAACACTCTTGCTGAAGCCCAAACTCATCAAGTATCCATTTATCTTCGCATACCATGCACGAGGTGCCTGCTTTAGTCCATACAAGGCTTTCTTCAACCTGCACAAATGAGACTCCTTCTCATGTATCAAGAATCCATCTGGCTGCTCGATGTAAACTCTTCCTCAATTTCTCCATTGAGAAAGGTTGTCTTCACGTCTATCTGATGTAGTCTCCAACCCATGGATGCAGCAAGGGCAATAATCGTACAGATGGAAGTGTATCGGGCAACAGGAGAAAATGTCTCCTCATAATCTATTCCCTCCACCTAAGAGAATCCTCTAGCCACAAATCTCGCTTTGTACTTCTCGACCCTTCCATCAGTTGCATGTTTGATCTTATAGATCCACTTGGAAGTCACTACAGACTTCCCTTTTGGTCTCGGAACAATATCCCACACATCATTCTTCATGATGGACCGATACTCTTCGGTCATGGCATCTTGCCAAACTTGCTGACCTGTTGCTTCTCCATGACAAGAAGGCTCAGTATCAATGATGTGGTCTCTTGCTCTCTTGGAATGTACCACGAGGAGTTCCATGTCCCCTGCCTTCTGCAGAGTCTGTCGAGACAATGCAGGCTTCTTCTGGCCTACTGCAATGTCTCTAGGAACATCAACTGGAGCTACGGGATCAACTGGATCAACTGGATTAGTAATTGTCTTCCTCTGAACTGCTGAAGGGGGAGAAGGTATTGTCTCTTCTTTCTTCTCGTTGTCAATCTCCATCTAAGATTCTATGGATCTTCAAAAGGCTATCTCTTCCAAAAAGGTGACATCATCCTTTTCATGTGTTGCTATCCTGGAGACATCCTATGCCTTCTCAGGTCTTCTACTGCCTCTACAGTACTTTACTAAGCAAGGAGAAATATGGGCTCTCGTACCAGGGATCATGGCCCTTCAATAAAGAAATAAGAATTTTGGCCTCTTATACTACGATAATAACCAAGATGGCCTCCCGTAGGGATAACAACCAAAATGGCCTCCTGTACTAGGATAATAACCAACCAAGAAAATTTGGACTCCCGTACCAGGGATAATGGTCCAAGACTCCAAGTCATGAGGGCTCCCATACCAGGGATAATACCCTTCATTATAAAATGCAAGCTACTTACAGGTTAGTGATGAAATCAAATAAGGAATGTAATACAAAACTTACCTTAGTCTAGTTTACTCCTGAGTGTAGTCTACCCATAGACGATCAAACTAAGGTAAATCTGCTCTTCCACTGATACTTTAAATGAATGGTTCCCAATGGATTGGAAGAGCATTGAGAGTAATCATGACAAGCTCTCTGTCTGTTATGGTTTCTCCAGTGGCACCTAACTGATCTTTGATCTCTGAAATCTTCATGAAGAAGGTAGCAGTGGTGTCATCTTTCGTCATCTTGATATTTTGAAGTTGGTGTTTCAATGTAAGAGCTTTGTTAGTGTTGTTGCTCTCAAACATCTTCTTCAATGCATCATACATTAGATAAGTTGTCTTCAAGGTAGAAATGTGAGGTAGTAGATGATCTCTTACTGAGTAGATGATTATCTTCCTAACTTTGACATCATATGTCTTCCATTCAGCCTTCTCTTCATCGGTTGTTGTTGTTGGTAGAGTTACTTCTATCAACTTCAATAGGTCGCTCTCTTCTAGAGTGATGTGTAATCTTGACTTCCAGGAGATGAAGTTGCTTGATCCATCAAGCCTATCTTCCACCAAGGTTTTGTTCCTCATGGCTTGCAGATTCTTCACAAGCCCTAACAGCTAGGCTTGAAACCCTAGCATTTTTCAAGAGGGAGTCTCTATGAGGTTCGTTGGACTTATGACTGCCAACAAGAAAACCTAGAGTTTCAAAGGCACCTCAACAAGCTGCAAAAATACCCCAACGATCTGCAGAAACCCTAAAAATCGAAATTTGCATAAACCCTAGAGCCGAAAATCAAAACTTCTTCAATTTTTTATTTGAGGGTTGCAGGTAGTGCATTGGACTAGGCCGTACCTACCTGTGCAAAAATTAATCCCAACATTCAAGGGGAAAGTGCTAAAACTAGCTTGACAAGGAAAATGGAAGGGGTTGTTTTTGCTGTTGCAGCGAGAAGGTGACGGCTAGCTTGAAAAGTGTTGAGTAGCTTGTGCAATGGCTCTTCAGGAACACTGCTCTGATACCATGTTGAATTTTTAATGCTTAGCTCAAGCACATGTAGTTTCTTTCAATTTAGCATGAACTTGAACCATAAACAATGCAGCAATACAATATACAATAGCTGCAGTAACCAAGATCACAAGAAGAATAACCATGCACAAGACACAAGAAGTTATCTTGGGAAAACCCTTCTCAAACAAGGGAAAAACCCAGCAATCTTGTGCTATAGAGTCAAGAGAAGATCACATTCACACCACAAACCCTAGTGCACACAAGAGGGTGCTCTATGACCAAGAAAGCTAGCGCCTAAGAGAAGTGTGCACCAAATTTCAGATCTCCACAATGTATGTTGTGAGAATGAGATATGATCCACAATGGGGATGTATCTCTCTTATAAATACATGACCTAACTCATCAGAATGTAGAAAATCCAGGTCCTATCAGCAGTCTTCTTGGTCTGTCTTTGACCAAGCTAAGACACTAAGTTTCTCTGCTGTTATAAATTTGTTTTCTGCTGT
>SNQJ01S0064459.1:15119-26565 GCA_010110895.2 Picea sitchensis
GGTGAAGACATCTGCAACTTGCTCGTGTGTAGAAAGGTACTGCACATGTACTGCTTTCCTCTGCACCATATCTCTGATGTAATGGTATTTGATCTTGATGTGTTTCGATCTATCGTGAAACACAGGATTCTCAGAGAGCTTCACATAGCTCTGATTATCGCAATGGATAATGAAGGAATCCATCTCATGTCCAAATAAGTCTGCAAGGAGCTTGCGAAGCCACACTACTTCGCGGACTACCACACATAATACAATGNCCCTACCCAATCTGCATCGGCATATCCCTGCAATCTCATGTCTACACCGGAGGCATATCTCAGGCCATAACCAACTGTGCCTCGTAAATATCTCAACACATGCTTCGCTAATATCCAGTGTGTCTGTCTCGGCTGACTCATAAACTGACTGAGTACACTCACTGCATAGCATATATCCGGTCTGGTGTTAACCAGATACATCAATGATCCAATTAGTTGTCTGTAAATATATGGATCAATCTCGCCTGAATTAGAAGAAGTCTCACTCAATTTCTTCAGATTCATCACCATCGGTGTAGGCATGGACTTGCAGTTTTTCATCCCAAATTTCTTCAATAACTCCACTGTGTATTTCCCCTGACTCAGGAGAATCTCATCAATCCTTTGCCATACTTCTAGTCCTAAGAAGTAGTGCATCATACCAAGGTCCTTCATCTCAAATTCAGAAGCCAATGCACGCTTGCATTCAACAATAAGGCTTTCTGAACCGGTGAGGAATAAATCATCAACATATAGGACCAAAATTAGGAACTTGTCACAAACAATGTTGTAGTATAGGCTGGGATCAACAACACTCTTGTTGAAGCCCAAACTCATCAAGTATCCATTAATCTTCTCATACCATGCACGAGGTGCCTGCTTTAGTCCATACAAGGCTTTCTTCAACTTGCACATATGAGATTCCTTCTCATGTATCATGAATCCATCTGGTTGCTCAATGTAAACTTCTTCCTCAATTTCTCCATTGAGAAAGGTTGTCTTCACATCCATCTGATGTAGTCTCCAACCCATGGGTGCAGCAAGGGAAATAATCGTATGGATGGAAGTGTATCGGGCAACAAGAGCAAATGTCTCCCCATAATCTATTCCCTCCACCTAAGAGAATCCTCTAGACACAAATCTCGCTTTGTACTTCCGACCCTTCCATCAGCTGCATGTTTCATCTTATAGATCCAATTGGAAGTCACTACAGACTTCCCTTTCGGTCTTGGAACAATATCCCACACATCATTCTTCATGATGGACTGATACTCTTCAGTCATGGCATCTTGCCAAACCTGCTGACCTGTTGCTTCTCCATGACAAGAAGGCTCAGTATCAATGATGTGGCTTATAGCTTAAACATAGCTCGAAAATATCTATGGTCTCTTTCTCTCTCGGAATTTACCACGACAAGCTACATGTCCCTCTGCCTCCTGCAGAGTCCGCCGAGCCCATGCAGGCCTCTTCTGGCCTACTGCAATGGTCTCTGGGAACATCAACTGGAGCTACGGGATCAACTGGATTAGTAACTATCTCCCTCTGAACTACTAAAGGGAGAGAAGGTATTGTCTCTTCTTTCTTCTCGCTGTCAATCTCCATCTGCGATTCTCTAGATCTTCGAAAGGTTATCTCTTCCTCAAAGGTGGCATCATCATTTTCCTGTGTTGCTATCTTGGAGACATCCCATGCCTTCTCAGGTCTTCTATTGCCTCTACAGTACTTTACTAAGCAAGGAGAAATATGGGCTCCCGTACCAGGGATCATGGCCCTTCAATAATGAAATAAGAATTTTGGCCTCCCGTACTACGATAATAACCAAGATGGCCTCTTGTAGGGATAACAACCAAAATGGCCTCATGTACTAGGATAATAACCACCCAAGAAAATTTGGACGCCCGTACTAGGGATAATGGTCCAAGTCATGAGGGCTCCCATACCAGGGATAATACCCTTCATTATAAAATGCAAGCTACTTACAGAGTAATGATGAAATCAAATAAGGAATGTAATACAAAACTTACCTTAGTCTAGTTTACTCCTGAGTGTAGTCTACCCATAGACGATCAAACTGAGGTAAATTTGCTCTTTCGCTAATACTTTGAATGAATGGTTCCCAATGGCTTGGAAGAGCATTGAGAGTAATCATGACAAGCTCTCTGTCTGTTATGGTTTCTCCAATGGCACCTAATTGATCTTTGATCTCTAGAATCTTCATGAAGAAGGTAGCAGTGGTGTCATATTTTGTCATCTTGAGATTTTGAAGTTAGTGTTTCAATGTAAGAGCTATATTAGTGTTGTTGCTCTCAAACATCTTCTTCAACGCATCATACATTAGATAAGTTGTCTTCAAGGTAGAAATGTGAGGTAGTAGATGATCTCTTACTGAGTAGATATTTATCTTCCTAGCTTTGACATCATTTGTCTTCCATTCATCCTTCTCTTCATCGGTTGTTGTTGCTAGTAGAGTTACTTCTATCAACTTCAATAGGTCACTCTCTTCTAGAGTGATGTGTAATATTGACTTCCAGGAGTTGAAGTTGCTTGATCCATCAAGCGTATCTTCCACCAAGGTTTTGTTCCTCATGGCTTGCAGATTCTTCACAAACCCTAACGGCTAGGCTAGAAACCTAGCGTTTTTCAAGAGGAAGTCTCTAGGAGGTTCGTTGGACTTATGACTGCCAACAAGAAAACCTAGAGTGTCAAAGGAACCTCAATAAGCTGCAAAAATACCCCAACGATCTGCAGAAACCCTAAAAATCGAAATTTGCATAAACCCTAGGGCCGAAAATCAAAACTTCTTCAATTTTTGATTTGAGGGTTGCAGGTAGTGCGTTGGACTAGGCCGTACCTACCTGTGCAAAAATTAATCCCAATATTCAAGGGGAAAGTGCTAAAACTAGATTGACAAGGAAAATGGAAGGGGTTGTTTTTGCAGTTGCAGCAAGAAGGTGACGGCTAGCTTGAAAAGTGTTGAGTAGCTTGTGCAATGGCTCTTCAGGAACACCGCTCTGATACCATGTTGAATTTTTAATGCTTAGCTCAAGCACATGTAGTTTCTTTCAATTTAGCATGAACTTGAACCATAAACAATGCAACAATACAATATACAATAGCTGCAGTAACCAAGAACACAAGAAGAATAACCATGCACAAGACACAAGAAGTTATCTTGGGAAAACCCTTCTCAAACAAGGGAAAAACCCAGCAATCCTGTGCTATAGAGTCAAGAGAAGATCACATTCACACCACAAACTCTAGTTCACACAAGAGGGTGCTCTATGACCAAGAAAGCTAGCGCGTAAGAGAAGTGTGCACCAAATTTCAGATCTTCACAATGTATGTTGTGAGAATGAGATATGATCCACAATGGGGATGTATCTCTCTTATAAATACATGACCTAACTCATCAAAAGATGTGTCTATTGGCACAATAGGGCCGACTTGTTTGAATAATATAATTAATCTTTTACACAATATTAATTATTTTTCCATAGTAGGGCCGACTTGTACCCTTTACAATACAAATTAGGGTTTCACAATAATCTTACTCTTAGACAATATAGAAAGGGATCTCACAAGCATCCTCTAGTGCTCTGCCACTAGGGACAAGTCCACATGTGCTCAACCACAGGGACGTCACCCTCAACAGATCAACTCAACTAAATCCAAGTATCAGAAGAGTTTAGTTTTGATGAGAATGGGATTTCAGGATAAACTGAGTTTGAGTACTCTATTTCGACTTTTTGGACCACGTCCAGGTCCATCGTCAGGACAGATTGCTCTGGATTGCTTTGTATGAAAGATAGCCAGATGAAGTTAATAAATAGAGACATTGGTGCTATCTATGATGGAAAAAGGCATTACACAGAGTCAGCCAGAGGTTTCAATACATTGGTTGATTAAGATAATTAAATGATATTATGTGATGAAACCGTACTCATTATGAATCCTATTAATTTGATTCCATAAAATGGGTAACCACCTATCACTAATTCTGAGGCCATTATCCCTATTCCCTTCACTATTTCTAATTCCTTGTCAATATTGCCTTTTAGAAAAGAGTTCTTAAATTAGTTTTAGAGTTCAGTTTCTGAAATTTTTATCAAAAGTGCTGAAATTATAAAGCAAAGCATTATGAAGAGAAATCCAAGCCTATTTCCTGGGCTCTAAAGAGTAATAGAGAGAGGAAGGCTGTGGATAATTATCCTGTATCTGAAGAGGAGGAAGATGGAAAATTAAGGGAATTGGAGGACTTTTAGCTTTCGAGTTACTCTGAAATTGTTTACACCATGTTTAGGGTGCTTCATGAAATTTGGGGTATTGGTGTATGTTCAGCCCCTGGATGGTCCAAAATGGATTTGCACATAGGAGATGGTCCATGATGGATTTGCACATTGGAGATAGCTAGCTCAGTGCTTGCTTGGCATTCTTCCATAGGGTGTTGGAGTTCTCTTGACAGCTAGGGGAATGTCCTTCATAATGGCCACATGGAGAGGTTCACTTGCTTGGAGAACGCCCTGCTTAGGAGGGGCATCGTGCATCTTAAAGGAGGGCATCAAGCCCTAGGTATCATGGGGTAGCTTGGATTCCTAGATGGAGGCTTGGAGTTGGCTCGAGGATGCCTAGGCTGTGACAGTGTTCATGCAGGGGGAGTTGACCCCGAGGAGTACATGGCTTAGGTGTGATAGAGTCCATGTGAGGTTGTGATGAAGGGATGTGGACACACCTTGTGTAGCTACATCATCTTGGAGCCCTTATAATGCACAACATCATCTTGGAGCATGACATGTACCTTGGAGTTAAGGGCTGTTTTACTACTGTGATAACTGCTGTAAAAGTGACTTTTCAGATCTGATTTATGTATGATAAGATTGCCCTAGAGGGTCGAAACTTATTAAGACACGGGTATCTTTTCTCTTTGGGTTCCCTAGAAAATTGGGTTGTTAAGGATTGAAATATCATTCACTTTCCACTGCTGTTTTGTACCATATTTCATAACAACCCTAAGGATTAAAATTCACAAGGATAAGATCCAGGAAACCTCTAGTTGAAGAGGTGAAATTTCTGTTTTGCATTAAAACCTTGATGTTCAGAAATTTCCACAAGGATGCTGCCATCCCTTCGCTAGAACAAAGCAAAAAGATTGTTCATAGCCCTTGAATAGAAGAAATCTATTGGAGGGTGATTTCCATGAACCAATAGAGGAGGGAACCAAGCCCTTAGAGCTTCCCCATTCTCAAGATTCTATAGAACTTGAAGATAAAGAGTGAATTAAGCCTGTATGAAGAAAAAGACCTGGATTGGGTTTGTGGAAACTCTCGTTCCACTACTTCTTTTCACATTTGTTATAAATTTTAGCTAGTTCAGAAGTTCCATTAAATTAGTTTTCCTTGTTATATAATTTTTTGAGTTAACAACTCTGTTGAAAAGGATTTGAGACCTAGACTCTGCTTTGCACTGACCTTTTCTTGGATTCAGTTCTTCCCAATTATAATACAAAGACCTTTTCCCGATTGGAATCTACCAAAAATCAAAGACAAGACACAAGATGCACATAGCAATTCACAGCATTAAACGAAATTTTTATATAACCCATATGCAGCAATACAGGAACTGTACAAACATCTATGTCCCTACAAAAATGAGCATTTTTACACAGCATTATATAATTGAGGAACCCACAGAATGGGAAAAAGAAGTTATACATACTGAAATTACCAACATTGGAGGCATACAGCATCGTCAATGATGAAAAACATAAGGACAACACAATATAAACTGGGATATCAAGTCAGAAATGCTAACATAACAAGCAAAGCCAGTTCCTGCTTAAAAGGCCTCATTGCTGTAACTAGTAACTACCTTTGTACCGTGAAGTACTAATATATGATGTATTTCCCAACAAAAAACTGGGATATCAATAGATATGCAAGTAATATCAACCAAAATGGGCCCATATGCAAATTTTAAAATAATAGTAATATTTGTTTAGTAGGTAACTGTATTTTTGGTTTCTTAACCTAGTTTGTAAGAGTATCCATAGAATATTTCTAGGTTGCAATCAGTTACACTGGTTCATTCAAATTTGTAAAGATAGTAACAACTAAAGTACTGCTAAGAGTTTGAAATTTTAAACATGTGATTTGCTTAGCCAATTCTGTATGGTAACCAAATTGGGGCCTATGTATAAGACAAGCACAGGTATAGCTGAGGTTCTTGCATAAATAGGCTATCAAGTATACAGATACTTGAAATTTTACCAAATCTATCTGCAGCATTCATGGAGAAATGTGTTAGGAAGAGAGGGAGGGAAACCAAGTGTTCACACACAGGATCAATCGCAACCTGCCAAAATCAAGACAAGCGAGAGGGTAGCAAGCAGAAATCCCTATGAGAACCAACCTGGGGCTAAAAGAAAAAGTATCAGAAATTCTATGGCTTTCTGTCAGCACCTGTGCACAAATCACACTGCAACAAAACACAAGTCATGTGAAACATTTCATCACAAGAAACAACCATCAATCATAAAAAACAGAATCAACTTCACTCAATGATGCATCTAACCATTCCAAGCAGTGAAATAGAATAGTTCACCAAGGTGTTGTGTTGTCTCAATCATGATGCCTGGTAGGAGCAAGAAGCAGATTGTAAGAGTGCCACTAGATCACAAGGAATCAAGATCACTTTGGGAGGTGATCAACTGCGGCAAAGAGTCGAAAGAGAGAATGTTCAGCCAAGGTAAGCCCGCATGCAATAGAATCAAATCACAGCTTCATCCCAAATCATTTGTAGGTAGGACTTCTCCACATGCCAGAGTGGTGTAAAGATGTAAAAACAGCTCAATAATTGGTGTGCCAAAACTGAAGAAGTTCTGAAGAAGATCTAAGAGAGACCAGAAAAGGAAATCCATCCCTTTAAAAGACCCAAAAGATCCCCAAAAGCAGGCTTTTCAGAAAGCAGAATGCATAACTTAATGTGCATGAAAAGCCAGGGTTCGCCCCAGTCAGCATGGAAAGCATAAGGCAGTTGATAACCGCAATCTGATGTGCATAACAGCAGCAGGGAGATGTGAACCATGGGGGTCTATGCGACTCTGGAAATGAGTAAAAAATTAAAGCTAAATCTGACAAAAAGGGATCATCATTGACTAAAAACCACACATCAAGCCAGAAAATGCATGAAACTGGACACTACAAAATAATTGACACATGATGAGATGGACAAAGTTCGTTCACACATAAATTATCCTAAATATCTGGAATATAAGGTAATCCATTTATGATGAAATAATAATATACTGAGTAAATGTATAAGAATGAATGAGATGATTACAATGAGAATGAGGGCCTGTATATATACCCACGTAGGGGTGCCCTTTCGTGAAGAGACATGACCTTTCATCAGGAAGGTGTCTCTTCATAACATATTTAGTTATTGAGTATTAATTATTATTAATCATTATTTATTTATATCTACTTTTATATATATTTGTGTTCATAATACATGAAGGGCCACAAGGCTCAAAAGAGGCAAGAGGGGTAAGAAGGAAAAAATCAAGTGGAACTTCTTGAAAATACCCTGTAATGTGTTGAAGTGTACTTGGTACACATGTATAATCCAGGCTCAATTATGATTGCATGACAAAGTGCAACTTTTGTTGTTACAAGTTGAATCAACATGTTACTATGTTATCAAAAATCATATGCTAGGGTAATATTTCTGGGAGAAGCAGTCAAAAAATTATTTTTGGCCAAAAACAACATCCAAAAGGAGCATCATTCCTTTCTTAGTTTGAGATGAGAAGTACCTTTCTCACATGAGAAATGGTTGTTTCTTGGTTTTTCCCTAAGTGGAGAAAAACACCCACAAAAAAGCAAACAAAAACAAAGGAATAAAAAAAGTAAGTGGGCATTCATCCATAAATAACAGTAACCACATTTTATCATTCATCCATTTCTTCAAAGGATAGAAGAGCAGCAATCAGAGTCTTTCATGAAGGAATTCAAAAAAGAAGTAACAAGAAGGCATTTTAAGGAGGGGGCAGCAACTACTAAAGAGAGTGAAATTTCAGATTTGAGACTTGTTAATGTATTATCTTAACTAGTTTCTTTATTTTGTTTTATTTTAAGTTTTCTCAGCTCTATCTGCCCTTAATTATGATAGCAAAAAGCTCGAGCACCATTTATTTTACAGGATCACAAATTAAAGCCCCTAGCATCCAAAAACAAACCTTGTAAAATGAGGTTTTGATAATAAAAAAGGATTCTAAAGCAAGGTTGTGAACACATGTGCAATGTACTCTTTCATAAAGGGGGGAGTAGGTGGGTCTACTAGAACAAGGGCTTGGGTTTGCCCTTTTTGTAAACTTAAAAATTTTGGGCCAGTGGCAAGAATGAGGTGGCACTTAAATCAGATTGCGGAATATCGAAATAAGTTAAAGTATGTGATAAAGTCCCCAAGTCAGAGAATGCAGCATTTATAAAATAGTTCATTGACTTGTAAAAGATAAAACCAACCCTACTCAACATCACATAGATTTGTATGTCAATTTTTCTTTCACTTGACTGAGGGAGCTCATCCTTCCCCCCTTCATTAGTGTTGGCTCAAAGTGTTAGTTTACCTATTGGTCGGACATTGTTCGACTCTTGTTGTGAGTGGGCGCATCAGTGGGACAGAGTCTCATGAGAGTAAATTGTCTCATAGCCCCTTTTCATCTATTTTTGGCACATGGAATTACTTAAGGCTAGGAGGGCACACTACTTAAGTTGTTACACAAAATATTGTTAGATTTTCATTAGTTTCATTGACATTAGATTTACCATAGCATTTTTATCTTCTTTTAACATTCAATAATCATATACTGAAATATATAAGCAATAGATAAACAAGCACAAGAAGACAAAGATTTATCCTGGGAAAACCCCAATCTCAGGGAAAAACCCAACCAACTTTTCTTAGAGAGAATATTCCAATACAACCATGAACAAGCTCTAATCACAAGAGCAAACCAACAATGAAGAACCTTGATAATAAATAATTATCTCTTCTTCTTGTCAAACCCTAGCGAGGGTAGAGAACTGATCAACACCACAGAACTGGCACCAAGATAGCACACCACAAAGTTGGCACCAAGATAGGCGAATCACTAGAACTGGCACCACAAACCTGGAGCCACTAGTAACTGCAACTGCAACTATTACTGCTACTGCAACTGATAACTGGCACGAGGCAACTGAGCAGCACCACACAACCTTAGCACAACTCCTCTAGAAGTAGCGCACAAGAGAAATTACCAAGATCCACCAAGAATATGTTTCCCCAAGTGGAGTCTCCAAGAGAACCAGAGACCAGAAATAGTGAAACTATTGCCACTGCCTAGTGCGCACTCCAGAAGGAGAATTGTTTGACTGTACAAATGAATTGACCTAGACTTTTATTTATACTAATTTGGGCGCTTGTCTAGGCCCGACTTCTCTTCCTAGTAATTATATTTCCACTTTATTATTATTTCCTATAGGCCGACTTCTCTTTTGTGGTCTTCTATTTCACTTTATTCTTTTTCGAGGTGTTCTTCAACTGTTCAATGGTATTCCTTTGACTTCTTGGAATCTTCTTCTTCTCTAAGATAAGTTGTCTAGGAGAGAATACCTCCCGCAACTACCAAAACATCAACAAATATGTGGTGTTGCATAAAAATATGCAGAGTGGGTGAGTTGGCACATTTGGACATGTGCTTACTTGACCTTGGCACATATGGGGCACCCTACTTGAGTTAGCTAGAAGCGTGCTTGGCACGAGTTGTCATTAATCACCTAGCCTTAGCACATGTAAGGCGCACTATTTGAGGAAGGACAAAAATCAGATCAACATATTTCTGCAACAATCCAGCATTAAATAGATTACAGCACTAAGGATGCATTTCCTTAGGTCGATGTTTGACCTCATTGGAGGAAGATTCTCATGGAGGGCACATGAGTTGGTTAGAGTAGACCTTGAAAAGGTGGAGCGCACCACTTGTGGACCCATTCTCTGTTGATGTTTCGTAGCTTCGGGCAGGTATTCTCACATTGGCCTTGGTGTCAAGCATGCGAGAATCTTCGTTGACACCCACATTGCATGTTCATTTTGGGAAAACCCTTTTGGTTTGGAGTTGGGGCTTGGAATTGGCGTTGGGGGCTTGTGGTGGGTATTCACATCCACATGTGTGATTAAACAATTCTAATTTAATGTTGAGTTTAGAAGGGTTTCCTAAACTCACTCATTAGACTCCTATAAAAGGAGAGGCAATGTGAAGGACATCTCATTGTGACATTATGGAGTTAGCATAAGTGAGTGAGCACTTGTGCTAAGGAGATTGAGGTGAAAATTTCAGCAAGGAAATTCTGCACTTTGGCAAATTTGGCCTAGGGTTTTTGGACTTTCTGTTTTTTTGTTTTCCAACCAAGGAGAGAGGCCACACGTGTGAGATGAAGAGGACAACAGTTGCACGTGTGAGAGGAAGGTACATGCCGCACATGTGAACAGGTTGTACATTCGCACGTGTGAGAGGAAGGTACAAGCTGCACGTGTGAATAAGTTCACACGTGTGAACAGATCATACAGTCGCACGTGTGGGAGAAAACAGTACGAACAGGACGCACGTGTGAGGGCAAAAAGCAAGCCGCACATGCGATATTTTTCTAGGCAGTTGTAGGTCCGTACGGCTGACGTCAGCAGCCCATACAGTCCGTACAAATGATGTCAGCAAGTCGTACAGTTTGGCTGAAGCAAGTTTGCATATGGGAATTTTCTGAAAATTTTGTTGATTTGTATATTTGTTGAGAGGACTGGTTTTTGTCCTCAGATTTGTTGATTTTGTGAATTTGCTGAGAGGGCTAGTTTTTCCTCGGAAATTCTAAATTTGAAACGTTTACAAAACAAAAATTTGTCTCTTGTGCATGAATGGTTACTCTCTGATCTTTATGTTTCCGCTGTAATTTTCTATCATAATTTCAGTGTAAAATTATTCAGTGATAACAACCCTAGAGGGTTTACTGTTTGAAGTCACTTGGAAGTAATTTTCAGATCTGAAATTAGATGCTTAAAAATTGACATGGTATCAGAGCAAAGGCCTTGAAGAGAGAAAAGGATCATCTCTTGAGACACAAGTTGATGCAAATTTTTGTTTTGTTTTGGGCAGGTCACAATGGTGAGCACTCTTAAGATTGAGGACAGGTTGGAAGGAGCAACAAATTTCCGGGCTTGGAAGGCCATCTCTTGGAGGAGAATGATCTCAAGGAGTATGTTGATGGTTCCAAGTCATAATGATCCGCAGGAATTGGCAGCTCATAAGAAGAAGGAAATGAAGGGCGAGCAGGTGTTGTTGGATTTTGTGAAGGATCACCTGATTCCTCACATTTTCGAGAAGAAGACTGCCAAGGATATGC
>SNQJ01S0064462.1:0-18213 GCA_010110895.2 Picea sitchensis
TTTCTAATTTCCTTCCTCATCTAGGAAAGTGAATGCCTTGTTATGATATTCTAGGATGGCATGGTGCTGGTCCAACCAGTCCATCCCAATTAGACAGTCATAAGAACCTAAAGGCATAATTTTCAATTCAACCTTTGAGCTCATTCCATTCATGTCCACTGGACATGACTTAACTAACTCAGTGACTTTCCTCTTGGTTCATGTAGCCAGTTTCACTAACCAAGACTTTTCATGTTTTCTTCTTGACAATTGCAAACTTTCCACCAATATAGGATCTATATAACTATGGCTATCCCCTAAATCAATTAAAATAGTAAATGGTTGGTTGTTAATCATACCTTCCACTTCAATCATGTGTGATTGATATTCTGCTTGCTTGTTGTCTAGGGCTACGTATGTAGCGCACCCTTTCTGCTACTTTGTTTAATCACTCTTAAAAGAAAACTTATAACACCACTTTGCACATAACTCATGCAGGTATTATAAATCTCATGCATTTAAACAAATAAACACATTCTACGCAGTTTCTACATGGAAGTATTCATGTAAGGTTACTACGCGAATTATGATCCATAGCATTTCATACCTAATTCCATATACCTGGTAGTCATGATATCACTTAAAGCGGTAGAGTCCTTGCAAAACAGCAGTTACAACACTTAATCATATACTTATCTTTTAGCAGTGGTATAATCCACCAACCAAGTACAGGCATTCCACGAACCACTCCGATACTAGACCACCTTTGCTCATCATTTCGGTGATTGGGTCGCCTGTTGAACTAAGCTCCACCCAGAATAGGGAATGCCGACTAGGCGGGGTTACGGAAAGCAACCGCAACCACGAGGAAATTCTCTCCGAGGGAACATCCCATGCTCCCGCGCCCACAAACCCTCATTCCCACATGCTTGTTCCCGCGAGGGGGTATACACCTTCTTTGTCACATGGAAAGTCCTTCGGCTGCTAATCTCCTGCCTTGAGTTCACGAGACGGTCGGACCAGTCTTGGCGGGTTCTATGGAAGCTTCTGGGTTCACTCGGGGATCTCTCCTTCTCTGCGCGCACTCTCTCACACGGAGGATTGGCTCCATAGGTCCAACAACTGTTCTTCAGTCTTTCACCACCTCTCTGCCACCGCGGAAGGTGTTTTAAAGCAGCCAACAAGACCAGTCCAGTAACTGCGTGGTCACAACTAATATGGGGAGGAAGATAGACCACGAGTTTCCAACCGGGTTCAACAATGGCGGTTACTTCCTTATTTCCCAATCAGCTAACCGCGGGATGGGCTTCACACTTTCGGTTGGTGGATGCATGACACAATCCGCAGCGGGGGTCAGCGCGGGTTCAGGCTGATTCGAGACAAGGGGTAGATGCCAGGCTATCTGGAAGTCGGCGGGATTTTTTAGGCTTTTAGGGATACCCGGGGGTATTCTTACCGCGAGAGGTCCCCTCATTTTTCCTTGACCGTCGGCTAGAGAGGAGAGCCCCTCTCATGGCTCTTCTTGGCCGTTTTATTTGCATGCACCGGGGATGACACTTGTCACCCATGAAGCTGTATGCGCTCCATCAGCATGCGTTTCTCTCCATTTGGAAGTCACTTGTTATTCCAAAAGAAATTAGGATAAGACATGTTATTCACATGTCTTTTTGGAATGATATTAAAATATTATTCTGGGGCTTAAGCCCTAGGCTTAGCCCCTAAGCTCAACACATAGCCCCCTTTCCCACCTTTTTAGCCCCTAATTCCTTGCCCAATTTGTGGATGCTTAGTCCCCCAACACTCATTCATCATGGTCGATTGCACTTTTGAGGTGAATTGTTTATATTTATTAAATGTTTTGCATACATACAGGTACAATAGCAGGCTCACGGCCTTCAACATAGGCTCCTGGCCTAACAAACGCATAAGTCTCCATCTTATAAGAACGTGGCTCGATATAAAACATAATCTAATTCGCCCCGAACTGGTTTACCAGCGGGGCTCGGTTTTGGGGACACTACAATCCCCTCCTTATTTATGCGCGTCCCTCGGTGCAACTTACGTATCTCGCAAACAGCACCAAAATCTTCAAAGATGCGGGTACTACGCATAACCTCTTCATACTCCCCATGTCGGCGTCCCTCGGGGACCCGTGCAGGGTCAGACCTTTACAATCTCTATAATGCGATTACAGGCATTTTGTTTTCTGGCCAATGCTCATGCCGGATGCATGCGGACATGGTTTCACCTGAATCACATTCAATCGATAACATGATTAATGGGAACATATTTCTTAAAAGCGATTGAAACATGGAAACACGTATGTCTGTTGATCCTTAGATCGCGGTAATGAAAGCATGTATGCAAATGGCTAATCCCTTTCCATGATCTCCGATGGCCCACAAAATCTTCTTTGCCAACTTGAAACAGCAACTTTAACCATCGAGGGAACTTATGTTGGATTTTAATTTAAAGAAAACATGGTCACCCACTTTGAATTCTCTATGGTTTATGTTACTATCAGTGTAACTTTTGTGCCTGTCCTGGGCAGGTTTTAGATTATGTTTAATTCTTATCATTTGATCTTCCATCTCTTTGAGCAGCTCAAGCCCAACTCTTTGCTCTGTCGGTGGTTATCCCAACTTATTTGGGTGTTGCACTTTCTTCCATAAAGCGCTTGAATGGGCTCATATTGATGCATGATACCCATTATTGTGGTGAATTCTACCAAATCGCGATTAGTCTTCCCACCTTGATGGTTTATCCATCGCATACATTCTCAACATGTCTTCTATTACTCTATTCACTCTCTCGTACGTCCATGGACTGGGGATTATATCGCGTGCTAAGAAGTTTAGATTCGTTAAGATCCCCTTTGGAATAGTCCTTTCAAAAATTGGTAAATTTTGGATTTTTATCAGACACAATTGTCTTAGAATTCCGTGTACCGAAGTGCAACTTCTTTTAGGAAATGTGACTAACATCTGTTGCTCTGTGAGTGGTTTTTCGATTAGCAATAAAATGGGCAGCTTTTAGTAAGCTTGTCCCGCCAC
Source organism: Picea sitchensis (assembly GCA_010110895.2). Classification (NCBI taxonomy): domain Eukaryota; kingdom Viridiplantae; phylum Streptophyta; class Pinopsida; order Pinales; family Pinaceae; genus Picea; species Picea sitchensis. The sequence goes on from SNQJ01S0064462.1 coordinate 3,033, forward strand.
CACCATGATTGAATCATGTTGCTTGCTTGTTCTAGGCAATCCTATGATAAAATCCATTGTTACCACGTCCATTTCATTTAGGAATAGGTAAAGGCTGCAACAACCCTTTTGGGTGTCTATTCTCAGCTTTAACTTTTTTGGCACTCCATACACCTAGTGATGTATTCAACGAACAACAACTTCCAACTGACCAAAATAATGGCTTTTGACTACTACCACGGTCTTACGATATCTAGAATGTCGGCATAAGTCCGTTATGCATCTCCTTTAAATTTCAACTTCAATTCTGGGATATTGGAATTTTTGTATATTCTGTTTTTATATAGAAGTAAGCCATTAGTTCCCAGGTGTAACTTTCCTTGGTTGGTGGTCATACTCATGCCTCTTGTAGCTTTGCTACTAGACCTACGTACTTAATTGGCATTGGCGACTTCAAAATTAAATCTTTAATCTGGAGTTACGTACGTACTTTATTCGTTTGTGGCATGTAATTTGTCTTTTGTTGAGTGCATAAACCACCTTATTTTCTTCCCTTTGATATGCTTGATGTCAAGTCATATTCACCAGGAAACTCCGATACATCGATTTGCACGGCATTTAAGGTCATTTGCGATCAAATAAATACTTTGAACCATTGTAGTGCGATTTCTCCTTCGAATCTCTTGCCCATGAGGAAATGTCTCCATCGCCTCAACGCAAGGACAGCTGCTGCCAGCTCTAAAACATGAGAAGAATTATGCCACCTTCCTTCAACTTCGGGACTCATAACAAACTACAAACCCCTCTTGGTTGAGAAATCCTCCCAACCCCTCCTTACATGCATCGGTACGAGCTACATGAAATCCTTGTTTGGATCTGCAGTATTGTGAGTTAGACTGCCTGGTTAGCGACTTCTTCAATCATTTGGAAGCTACTCTCACATTCTTAGGTCCACTGGAACTGCTTCTCCTTCCTTTGCAGGAGTGATAGAATGAGTTATCTTTGAGAACCCAGCTATGAACCTCCTATAATAAAATACCATACCCATAAAGGATCTAAATTATACCACATTCCATGGCGCTGACCATTCTATGATGGACTCTATCTTCTCAGGATCCACAATGATCCCTTCTTCTGATATAATGTGTCCCAAATAATTGATCTGCTTTTGGGTAAAGAGCGCTTACCAGTTTGTTAATACGGTGGTGTTCTCTCAACACACAAGCACCATTCTCAAGTGTTGTCCATGTTCTTCCTTTGTCTTGGAGAACACCAAGGCGTCATCGAGAGAAAACCTTGATAGAGCTTGTCCAAACAATTTATGAACACTCCATTCATTAAGCACCTTAGAAAACCAGCGGTAGTTGGACGTAAGCGGCACCACCGATGAACTCATTAATGGCTGTACCTTGTTCGGGAAGTGCTGATGTCCTCATCCTTTATTCTCACTTGGTGATATCGATCCCGAGATCTATTTTGAAAATATTTTTTGCATCCTTAAACTGATCAGATCATCAATCTTTGAGGAGGATACTTTTTCTTGGCGGTGACCTTATTAAATTTGTTGAAAGTCAATGCGGCCTCCAGCATCCCATCTTTCTTCTTCGCGAATAGGACCGAGGCTCCCCAAGGTAACCTGCTTAGGGTGAATGTAACCTTTCTTGAGTAGCTCTTATTTTGCAATTACCAACTCTTTTCATTTCTGAAGCGTTACTCATTCTATAAGGAGCCTTCGAAGCTGGAACACCTCGGGCATCAGAATTATAGAAGAAATCAAATTCTCTTGGTGGTCGGTGCCTCACGAAATGTCCTTGAATTCTTTGAGTACTTTATGTTCTTCAGTTGATACTACATCTGGGATGCTTCTTCCACCCAAGAAACGAAATAATTGACAGCCTTTCGGTAACATTTCTTGACTACATGGTTGAGATTTCCCTCCGATACTGACTCACGGGAATTCCTTGAGACGTTACACGATTTCCCTCCTGGATTCGAGCATGTAAACCTCTTATTCTGACAAATCGAAGGGAGCGTGGTGTTGGTCCAACCGGTCCATCCCAATTAAGCTGTCGATATGGAGCCCTAAAGGCCGAGATATTCGGTCAACCTTAGTGCTCATTCTCCTTTTCATAATCCTTTGAGCGGGTTTAGCAAATTCATTGACCTTCCCTCTTGGTCCACATTATTGTACTTTTCAACAATACTTCTCATGTTTGCTTCTTGTTAGGTGAAAACTTTCAACCACTCTAGGATATATATAACTATGGATAGCCCTTTGAATCAATTAAAATAACAAGTGGTTGGTGGTTGATCATACCTTCCAATTCAATCATGTACGCGATTGAAATTACACTTGTTTGTTGTCCAGGGCTCGCATTAGATCCTTGAATTTCTTCTACCCATATCCTCCTTTGACCATCTTACACTTCGCTTGGTATGGACAGTCTAGATTTATCTTTTATTAGAGGCGGATCCTCGTACCTATGATTCCCTTACATTGCTCCATAGGTGGAGGCCTTGGCATCTGCTCCCTCCCTTCAAACTTTCTGGGGTTACCAGGGACGTGACTTTCGGAGGCCATTCTTGAAAGGGAGGGCTGTTTCCCTTCTACCTTTTGTTCTTTCTTAAACCTCTTGTGGTCATCCCAAGCCTTGAAGGTGGAAACTTCTCTTTAATTGTTCGTATGGCATTTTCCCTTCTTGGCCGAACAACCCGATAATCTTAGGATCATCGCGTGGATATTGTCACCAATGGAGATTGGCGGATCCTCGGATACCTCACGGTCTTGTATTCGTCTTTGATGGAATGGAACATACTTGATAATTCCAGAAAACTTAGTTCATACTCATCAATGGTCATGCTTTAACTTGAGTTGAGAACTCCTTCATATTATCATAATTATCTTTGGTGGTGTTCTTCTTGAAATACCTCTGTCCTTTCAGTGACTCACTTTTTCTCTTTGATGTGTTGCAACTGCACAAACTGATCCCACCATGGATCTTTTCCTTTCAATTGATACATTACAATTCTTTATACGCTGATGAGGAATAATTATGCAGTTGGAAATTGTTCCTCATGCCAAGCAACCATGTCTTGGCATATTTCCTCAACTCTTATGTTCTCCATCAAATGTTGGAGGCTTAATTTTGTTCATCTCCTTTCAATTAATCCTTTCCATATTTTGATGTTTTCTGGTAGGGGAAAGGCTTGAACTACTGTGTGTCGCTTGCCGGGAATGCTTGAGGAGAGACGGTAATGTTTTTTACCACTCCTCGATCTCCTTCTCCTCTCGGAGGTTCGACACTTTTGATCACGCTTGTGTGCCTTTTCCAATTTCTTTTCTATTCTTTCAAGCTCTTCAACATTTTTAAATTGAATTCACCACAGCCGATCCAATTTTCATGAGAGCTTCAGCCCTATCGACTAAGTGAGCCTAGACATATTTACCTGATTTTTCGATGAGTTGCATCGTATGTTCTTCCTTATCCATCTCTTTTCAGGTACCCATTAGATTTCTATCCCTCCACTCCCATATTGACATCCCTTCCTTCCATTTTCGTCTCCTATTTTTGAGGCAATCATCACCTTTTCCCATTTCATACTTTCGGTGCTGGGTTAGCTGGAGTCTTGATACGTTGAACTTCTTGCACGCATGTGAAATTAAATTCCGAAGTTTTGGTATTACTCTTTTCGAAACAATCGTAACATTTGCCAGCCAATATGAACCAGAGCGAAAGACGGCACGGATTCAATTAAGTTTTCGAGCTCGTTTGGTTACGCAATTTAGAGTATGTAGAGCTTTCATTCGACGCCGAGGTTCGGGACTTTGGGTTTTGGTCCATGAAGATCCCATAGTTATATATTCGTAACCAGAGTCACCATTTTTCAACTCATGATCTTGAGAGTTCATGAGTCATCCTCAACTCGGTACTCTCTAACGGCGATACGAGAGATGCGACGAATTTATGTAGCTCCCTCAACTAGCCTTGTCACTACGCCAATGAAGTAGTCTAGGGCTAAGTGATAACACCCTTTGCTATTTGCATCTTTGTGAGTTGTGGCGTCCAACCCTAGTGCCTCCCTTTCATGAAACCACGAGAAGCGATGTTGACTTTTCTCCTCTCATTCGCGCTACTTTCTGCGACCGGTTTCAGTAACCGGGCTCCATGCCCGCCATCTCGCGGAGTCCCCAAAATGTAGTGCTTTATTCTCAAGACCCCTGACATAGGCGTAAGCCATACCAGTGGCATGTGGTATGTTGGGGAGGTCCGCGATCAATTTAACGACATCTGGTCCCCACCACTCGCTGTCTGCGACCCAGCGGCACAGCAGGCATCCATGTGTCCACGTCCATTCCTAGAAGAATCAGCGGTGGATCTTTCGGATCTGGTAGCACATCCTTCGGTGTTTGAGGGTTTTAGCGTGAGTTCACGTACATCCACACATATTGAACTTTTATTTGCCGAAATCTCGAAATCATTGTCTATTAAACTACTTCATCTAACGGTCAAGTTCTTCTCTACGATCTCTGATTGTAGATTGTTTTGAGGATTGGCGATATAGTAATTTTCACCACTTCTGTACCAATTCAAAGAGGTTTAAACCACGTACCTCTCGATTGACGATCTGCGGGGATCCACCTTCCCTTCATTAGATCCCTGGGTTTCGCGCTATTGGTGTGGAGGCCTATTTTCCGGCCATAGACCACCCATTTTGTCATTTCACCGTAGCCTAAACTTCACGAGGCTTAAAACTCGTCAAGATAACTCCTTGACACTGGAGGAAAACCGAGTCTGAAATTGGCCTTGCAGACCCAATTTCCCTTGCATTCTCGGTCCAAAGACCGGTCCACTTTACAGCCCATCTAGCTTCGATTAATGGCGAAACCTTGGCTCACGATACCAAGCGTGGCATACCCTTTACGCTGCTTTGTTTAATTGCTCTTAAAGAAAACTATAACACCACTTGCACATAACTCATACAGATATTATAAATACCATGCATTTAAACAAATAAGCCACAATCTACTACGGTATTCATATAGATTCTTTGCCATAATTAGCAGTCCATGTCATTTCATACTGAATTCGCGTACTAGCGGAAATCATGATAACATAAACTGTAGAGTCATGAAAAACATGATTACAACATAATGAGATACTTATCTTTTAATAGTGGTACAATCCACCAACCAAGTACAGGCCTTCCCCACAATCCTCCCAACCTTAGACCAAGCTGCTCATCATGCTGTTGGGTCACCTAGTGAGACCCAAAGCTCCACCCAAGACAAAGGGAATACTGGGCTGAGGTTATAGGAAAACAACACACAACCACAGGGAAGGGAATTCTCTTCGAGACCTCCCGCGCTCAGCGCCCACAGGACCCTCATTCCCCACATGCATGTTCACCTAGGAGTGTACACCTTCACAATCACACAGGTGATTAGCATTACTAATCTCCCTTGCCTTGGGTTCACGAGAACCGAGGCCCGGTTGAAGTCTTCTCTGGGCTCTATGGCGGCTACAAGGTTCCTTCCGAGGGAGTTCTCTCCTTCCTCGCATATCTCATCACAGGGTATTACAGTCCTGTAACTTGTTCTTCCAGTCTTCCGCCACCTCTCTCACGGAGGTGTTGCCTAAAACTAGCCAACAAGACCTTTAGCAGTCCGACTCATTGGTCTACAACAATCAATGGGGAAAACAGACATGGGTTTTCCAACAGGTTCAACAATGGGAGGTCACTTCTTATTTCCCAATCTGCTAACATGGGATAGACTCACGCTTTGGTTCACAGGGATGCGTGACACAATCCAGCGAGGGTCAATGCAGGTTCGAACTATTCATACAGGGGTGGTACCGGCTATCTCGAAAGTCAACCCAGGATTTTCGGCCTTCAGGGATGCACCAGGGTATTCTTCTGCAGAGGTCCCCTCATTTTCCTTTAGACCGTCAACTAGAATGGAGGAGAGCTCCTCCCGCGGCTCTTCACAGGCATTTTTATTTGCGTACACCGAGGCTTACACTTTTCACCTTAAGGCTGCATGTTCCATCAACTAGCCACATCCCCTTTTGCCTTACCCTTTCCAAACTTAGGATGAAATGAGCATAAAATGCATGTCTTTTTGGAATGATATTAAAATATTATTCCCGGGCTTAAGCCCCTAGGTTTAGCCCCTAGACTCCATGATTATCCCCCTTTTCCCACCTTCTGGCTGCTAATCCATTTCCCACTCTGTGGATATTTAGTCCCCCTTCACTCATTCATGCATTGAATTGAATTACCTTTGGCGGTGTTTATATTTTGTCGTAATTACGCATACATACAAATTACAATAGCGGTGACTCTTGGCCTTTGACACTTAGGATCTCCGGCCTAACAAACACATAATTCTCCAACTTATAAGAACTTGGCTCAACAACCTATAAAAAACATAATCCTGGTCTTCAAAACTTGGTTTAGCGGAATTTCATTGCCCAGGGACCTTCTAGCGTAGATCACGGGTATTCTACTACCAGCGTATCCTTATTTTAGCCTATTGAACATTGTGGACATTTCTCACTTTGTCATTTTTGTGGTGGCAATCTCTGTACCTATGGTTTCCTTTACAACCCGGCATTCCATGGGTGGCGGTCTTGGCATTTTCCAACCCACTTCAACCTTCCCAGGCTCTCTAAAACCTAGTTGTCCTTGAGAGTTGTTTAGAAAGGGTGAAACTGGTTCCCTTCTTCCTCGATCCATCTTGAATTTATTCTTGTCTTCCCAAGCCTTCCAGAAGTGGGCTTCTCTCTGCTGCTATACGTGTATAATCATTTTTCTCTTCTTATAGTTTCTTCCATGATATTAGGGTCATCATCGCGAATCTTGTCACCTTCTATTGGTGACAATCCACTTAGATACCTTTGAATCTTGGCAGGTCTCATCCTTGATGAATGGAACATACTGCAGTAATTCCAAAGTATCATTCATACTCATCAATGGTCATGCTACGCAGCTTGAGTTCGAAGAACCCTTTCATCTTTCTATCATAATATCTTTTGAATTAAGTATTTCTTCAGTATATCTTGAATTCTTTTCAAGTGATATCTTTCTCTCTAATGTGTTGCACGCACGCGAGATGATCCACCACATTGGATTCTTTTCCTTTCAATTGATACATCCCAATTCTTTATACGCAGAGGAATAATTCTATAGTTGAAATGTTCCTCATTCCAAGCAACCATGTCTTGGCATATTCCTCCTTCTTATGTTCTCCATCAAATGGAGGCTTTGTTCATTCTCCCACTAGTTCATCCACTCCATATCTCTTATGCTTTTTGGTAGGTGATGGGCTTGAACTCTTGTGTGCCCTCCTCTTGGAGCAAACTTGGGAGTGATGATGGTGTCGTATGTACTCCTTGATCTTGTTCCCTCGGAAGTCTGGTGACTCCCTATTTTTCTCAGTCTCTCTCCTTGTCAACTTATTTTCTATTCTCTCAGACTCTTCATCAACTTTAATTTGATTCTCCCATTGTTCATTTATCTTTCATGAGCTTTCTACTATATTCTTGGTGAGTTTGGGCATCTTTCTGCAATATTTCAATGATTTCATCATGCCCTTCCTTATCTATCTCTTCTCCATTGCCATTGGAGTTTGACCCTTCAACTCCCAAATGAGCGTCGCCCTTGCTTCATTCTCTGAACTGTAAGCATTATGGCCTCCTCCATTTATTTGCACTAAGTGGCAGCTCTATTCAATTGGCTTTCGTTAAACTTATACAAACCTGGTATGAAAACAAGCAAATTTCGAACCATCAATGAGAAATCCAGCGTGTAAACAAATCTGATTACAAATGTTCCATATTCACTTTTCTTTCAAGAAGGATTTTCTCTGAATTTTTTTAGGTTTTAGCCCTTTATCGGTCCCCAACCCCACATTGATCAAAGGGCATGAGTAAACTCTAGTTAAAGAAATGTTTCAGGTCTTCAGCCCTCAGAAATTTTCAAAGTGCAATACGACAATCTCTTGAAGTTTAGATTACCAAAATCATGAAGTAAGGCGGATCAACTGTCCACATCTTTACGTCCTCTGGTGGAATTGGGACTATGGAACTCTAGGCATCGGTTATGGGACTTGGTCTTGAACTTGGAAATTTGGAATTTTGGGCTTCGGGACTTTGGAAGTTCTCACGCTTGCTTCCTTTCTATCATTCAAATTATGAAATTCTGAACCCCGGGTCCACAAGGTACATATGTCACTAACTTAGGTGGTGGCATGGCATGTCACAGGAAAAGGTCCATGTCACCTGCGACATCATCCATCCCTATTACCTAGTCTCACTTTGGAACTTCATAATTTGGAAGTTCTCCCCTCAACATACTTTAATTTTCTCGAAATCTAAAATCATGATCTTCTCCTTTGCTTGATCCAATGGTCAATCTCTTTTCCTGATCTACGGTGTAGATCTCCTTGAACTTCAAAGCTTCATTTTGAAACCTTTCTCATACCTTTTGCATCAAGATTCTCTAGTCCATGAAGTCGGGGGCTTTAAGTTAACCTTCCTTTCTCCAGATCTGTAATGATTCATAAAAGGGTTTTTTCCTTTCCTTCCAAACAGATCTTATGACTCCCACACCCCAAGTGTTGATCACTCTCTCTCTATGGTCAAATATCCTGGCGGTACGTAGTTTTGTTCTACACCTCCTGAGCTTTGTAAAATAGCCAGTAACCCCTTGGCACTTAGAAATATTATAGGTTCGAAATTGGTTCCTCTTAACACAATTTCTACTTGAAAACTTGGGTCGAAACTTGAGTTTTGTCTAATTCAACAACAACTCCTTAGACTCTCACTTCAACTTTCAGCGACATGGATATTCCGGTCTCAACATTTGAGCAGCTGCGATACCATATTGTAGCGTCCACAAGCCATCAAAATCCTTTGTGAGACAGTACTCTACTACGCGGAACAATATCATACATATATATATATATAACATGTATATTTAATTAACCAAACAATGGAGTAATCACATGATACGCTAACAATTGAAATGATGGAATTATCGGTAATTCATAATTGCAACAGAATACATAATACATTTCAAATCCACGGACATACATCACATATAAATTAAATTTTATGAGTAATATCTTATCTTTTAATTGGGGCCATACACCAAGCGTGTGTAGACCTTCCCGCAAACCTCCCGATAGCAGACTACATTTCTCATAACTCTCAGCAGTAGGAAACCCCCGAGTTGGGACTAAGCTCCCCCAGGGCAGGGAAGTCCTAGGTTAGGCAAGGTCAATGGAAGACACGCGGTTTATGAGGATGGATTCTCTCCCATGAGCCACTTATACCTTGCTCACACACTCTCATTCCCCACATGCACATCCCACCCAAGGGTATACACCTTCACTGTCACCTAGACATTCCTTCGGTTGCCAGTATCCCTTGCTTTGGGTTACAGGAACAGACCAGATCGGAATTCTCCTAGCTCTGTGGCATCTACAAGACCCCTTCTAGGAGTTCTCACTTCCCTTAGTGCGCTCTCACTGGAGAGATTCTCTCACCAGACCCTAACAGCTTTGCTTCTTCAGCCACAGCCACCTCTCTCCCACTTTTGGAGAGGTGGCTGCTTTCTGACTGTTCTTCTTCTTCAATCCTTCTCAGAAAGAATTTCACCATATTTCTTCAAGCTCATATTGGCTCTTTCGTTCACACTCAATGAGGAATTTTGTGTAGCCATAATAGCCATGGATTATAACACACATGACATAGACAATTACCGGTATGCTTTCGGGTTTTCTGAAGACCTTAACTAACGGTTAAGAACGAACTTGTATTTGTAGTGTGGATAAACTAGGTTCATAGGACACTACGAGGAGACATGGCTCATCTCATGGGTTTTCCTTGTTTTCAAGGTGTGTGTTACAAGGGAATCAATGTAGAGATCGAAACCTTATGAGACTCAGCGGTTAGACCGGATGATGCACCACCGGCTTCTCCAGGAGAAAACATCGGGTTGGCCTCACCGGTTTGGGTTTTGGTACACTTAAGGGGTATGTAGAGATCAAATCTGAGAGAGCAACCGCAGTTCAAGCTCTTGATTCGAGAATGGAGCGAACCCCATCATGACTCAATTCTTGGGTTAAATTTGTATGCACAGGCGACACATGTCACCATGGCTGCATTCGCACTCCATCAAGTATATGTTGATTAAGGTTAGTTTTCATTGATGTCAACCTTGAAAGAAGAGCTACAACACAAGTGTTTGGTTAATGGACCCAAGATTTTTTTGATATAGATGACTCATTATTTTCTTGTCATGGTTGATAAGAAGTAAATGGATGAACTCCAAAGTGATGGTCCCATTATGGTGACCCTCATGGGAAGATGTTTTCGAGATAAGATGGCTTCAATACTTAATTGTGGAATAATGAGATGAAAGGGGAAAATGCGTTGTTGGTCAAAATATCCTATATGGATAGTGTATCATTTCCGGTGGTATGTGGAACATCACATAACTCCTCTCGGTTAGAGTTATATGGCCATGAGAGTTGGAGACCAGGGTTTGGAGTAATGGGCCAAGCTAGTTTGATGGGTAACGTTATGATTTATGATATATTTTTAGATAATAATATTATATATGGATAGTACATGTCATTTCCGTTTCTGTTGGTATGTGGAGCGTCACATAACTCCTCGGTTTGAGAGTTATGGCCTTACAAAGTTGGAGGACCCTCATATGTCATCTAGAAGCCCCAAAAGGTCAAGTAGTCAAAGTGTTTAAGAGATTTTAAAGGTAAATAATAAAATAAATTTAATAAAAAAAAAAAAAAAAAAAAAAAAAAAAAAAAAAAAAAAAAAAAAAAATAATTTAATGGAGAAATTAGAAGTGGTTTAACCCTAAAATAGGAAAGTGAGCAAAGTGACCTAAAAGATGTTTTAAAGGAAGCTAAGAGTATAAATAAAGCGGAAGGCTCTCTCATTTTAATGCAGAGAATATTGAATATCTATAGGTTCCCGAGGTAACCAAGGATATCTAAGCTAAAATTAGAAATTTGAGAGAAAAGAAGGCCGAAATGCAAGGAGGATAAATTATTTTTGATGGTTGCTTTCTAAGGTATGTTATTTACGGGTCATCCCACCATTTTAGCTTCTCGCAGTTTTTCATATAATGATTCATCTTGTGAAATTTCTATGCCATTGAAAACATATCAATTATCTGTGGTAAAAATTCATCTTGTGGGTCATTTTTATTTTTTTAGAGTTACACTCATGTTTGGAAAGGAAATAGGGTTTGTGGTTAGTCCAGAAACTAGTCAAAATTAAGTGTTTTGGGTAAAACGTCATGCTTATTCATAAAAATCAAAATTAAGTGAAACAAAATGTGTTGGTTAGGGTACATTCACAGTATTATTATCTTTTTTAATAGTTCATATCAATTCAACAAATGGCTGTGGGGGCACGCTCTACAAAGGTTGCTCTCTAGAATAAGCCGAAATTGACAAGGTATGTCATTTTTTTCTATAGATCCTTTTCTTAGAGGTTCCAAGTAGTGAAACCTAGAGGAATTGCATTAAACCTGCTTGAGAGAAAGTGCGTATAGAAGTTTCATATATTTATACATTCTTGGTACAAAGGTTTTGGAGTACTTCAAGTTAGGGTTGTTGACTAATCCAAAACTAGGCATGTGAGACTAAAGAAAAGTTTGATGAAAATGCTAGTCTCTTGTTGTTGAAGTTAAGGAAGGTTTGAAATGCTTGATCACCATACACGAGGTCACAATACATAGATACAAATAATATTTGGATGATAGAGAATTTGATGAGGGATTTAGTTTGAGGTACATGTTGAGTACATGGTTGAGACATGTAGTTGATGAGTTGCTTTATACATGTGGGGTGTACCGTTTGATGATATTTGTTTATATTGATGAGTCATAGTTGATAGAAGTTGATACATGATTGGTATTTATACTTGGTGCATAGTTTGGATGCACTTACTTGTTTTATATGAAATGCAGTTTGATTACAAGTTATTTGGTACAAATTGGTGCATGGTTGGTACACTTGTTTATAATTACCGAGTTGATTCTGAGGTTGAGGTATAGGTTGATGCATGGTTGAGATTTATTGAGTGCAGAGGTTTACAGTGGTATATCTCCACAGTGTGAGGTTGGCAGTGGTTCCATCATTCTACTTCTACGCCGGGGTGGCGAGGATGGGGCAAAAAGGACAAGTGGTTGCTAGCCATCTTCAGGTTGTAGGCTGAAAGAGAGAACATAGGGGTTGTAGCCTCCCCTTACAGTTTGTAGCAGAGAGAATTGGGGAGTTGGAGCTTCCTTTAGGACGCCTTTGAGAAACTAGGGGGTTGGAGCCTCCCTTCCAGTTGTAGCTAGAAAACAAAAGGGAAGTTGGGTGCTTCCAATGAATGTAATTCTTCAAGACATATAAGAAAAACGTGCTGGTTTTCTCCAGATTTGAGTTTCCACGTAAAACACTTGGTGTCTTTGTGTATGTGTATGTTTGTTAATTTGCTCATTGCTTATTTACTCTACTTGGTTATTGGATGATATGCTTCATTGATATAACACTTGGATTATATGGTTAAAAGTTAAATTTCTCTATTACTTATTCACCCCTCTTAGTAATCCAACAATTGACATCATAGCAGGTTCCTTTAAAATGGGTTTTAGCGAAAAGGTAGATCATGGAGAGTACCAACTCATATAAAAATGGAGATACCACAGTTTGATGGATAGAAGTATGCTTTTTGGAGCATAAGGTTGAGGACATATATCTGAGGCACAGGGTTTCAAGTTTGGAAATCAATTGTAAGATGGATACAAGGACCAACAATTCCACCAACAAATGACAAGCAGGTAAAACTAGGTGGAATAATTCCCAAAGCCACAAATGCACTTTGGATGGTCTCAATGATGCAGGCATTCACCAAAGTTACACCTTTGTAAATCTTGCTAAAGAGATTTGGGACAAGCTTCAAATATTTATGAAGGAGACACAAAAATCAAAGTAATAAAGTCTTGATTTCTGAGAGGTCATTTCAAAACAACTAAAAATTAAAGAAGATGAACCACTGAAAGGTAGATCATGGAGAGTACCAACTCATATAAAAATGGAATACCACAGTTTGATGGATAGAAGTATGCTTTTTGGAGCATAAGGATGAGGACATATATACAGGCACAGGGATTTCAAGTTTGGAAATCAATTGTAGATGGATACACAGGACCAACAATTCCACCAACAAATGACAAAGCAGTAAAACTCAGTGAGAATAATTCCAAAGCCACAAATGCACTTTTGAATGGTCTCAATGATACGGTATTCACCAAAGTTACACACTGTAAATCTGCTAAAGAGATTTGGGACAAGCTTCAAAATATTTATGAAGGAGATACAAAAGTCAAAGTAGCAAATCTTCAGACTTACAGAGGTCATTTCAAACAACTAAAAATTAAGAAAGATGAAGATATCGTGGCCTACTTCTCACAATTCGATGAAACAATGAATGTAATCATAGGATTGGGAGAAGAAATTAAAGAATCTATAATTGTTCAAAAGATACTAAGATCTCTTCCTATGAGATTCAACCCTAAGATATCAACACTAGAAGAAAGATCAGATATGGACTCAATAAGCATGGATGAACTACATGGAATCTTCATAGCATATGAAATGAGAATTGAGCAGAAAAATCCAGATGTAAAAGAAGCAGCCTTCAAGGCATCCAAAAGATCAAAGCAAAAGAAAAAGGAACAAGAAGAATATAGCAGCAACATGCCTCAGAAGATGATGAAGAAGTGGCCAACTTCGTCAAAAGACTGAACAAGGGAACCAACGGTAGGTATAGAGGTAAGCTCCCTTTAATTTGTTTAATTGTGATGGTATTGGTCATTTTTCTAACAAATGTCCTCATAAGAAAAAGAGAAATGATTAAGGTTACTCAAAAGGAAAACACACATATAAAGGAAAAATAACTACAAAGAAAGTTTTCAAGAAAATATTATGCACCAAAGAAGACATCTCATCATCAGATGAAGATGAATTCAGTGACAATGAGATAGGAAGAGTTCTATTCATGGCAGTAAAAGACTCTGACAAAGAAGACTCTGAAGAAGAATATGAAGAATTCGAAGAAGAATGTGAAGAAGTCGAAGAAGAAATTGAAGAGGCATAAGTTGACTATCGAGAAGAATTAATGTGTGTCATAGAAGTTATCAGAAGAGAAAACAAGAAAAACAAGAAACTACAAGCAGAACTAGACAAGAAAAATTACACTCGAGAACTAGAACAAATGATCAAAAAAATGAAGGTTCAAATAGAAGAAGATAAAAGAATTGAAGAAGCACTCAAAGAACAACTAGAAGAAAATGACAAGATCATTGGAAACTTGGAAGCAAAGGTTGTCACACTAAGAAAGGATATTCAAAAGAAAAATATGCAGAATAGCTCAAAAGTTCTAAATGACATTATCAGTAGTCAAAAATATCATCTTGACAAGTCCGGACTTGGATACAATTAGACAGAAAATGGATCAAGCTCCAAAACAACAGAGCAAGAAACAAGTCCAAAGAGATATGCATAAAAAATCAAAGAGGATAGGAAGATATACAAGGAAGATTACAGGGACACTCCTCCACCAAGAAGATTCAAATTTCAGAATCAACAATAGACAGATAGGCCTCAAGAAGAAGAAGGATTCATAAGAGCACCTCCTTTCAGAAGATATTCAACTCCCAGGTATCAAACTATATTTTTTGGTTTATGTTATGCATGTAATAATTTTGGACATAAAGTTGTTAATTACAGAGCTAACAACAGGAACAATAACAACTTTGAGAGTTATACACAAAGGGATTATTCAAGGAGACCTAGTGACACACAAAGAAGAAGTTACAACATGTTTGAATCTTTAAGTGCTGAACAATTTTGGACACATGGCCAAGGATTGCAGAATGACAGTCCCTCCTAAAGAACCTCAACAGAATAACAACAGTCACAGACAAGAACCTCAAAAAACGACATGGATAAGAAATCAAGATCAGTATAACAATGAAGAATGCACGGTCGCTCTACAAGATAAGAAGAAGAAACATGGTTGGTATGTTGACAGTGGATGTTCAAAACACATGACAGGTGATAAAGACAAATTTCTTACATTACGAAAAGAAAAAAAATGGATCAGTCTCCTTTGGA